>JAQGAD010001612.1:0-18155 GCA_034696625.1 Isotomurus palustris | reverse complement strand
CTTCTGTTGATTTGCAACTCTCTTTCCAGCTACAAAAAATCATCGGCATGTGTAGACGGGACCAAAACTTGTCACAACTGGACTTCGGGAGAGACTGCGAAATGCGACTGTGCAATGGTACGAAATTACCTTATCGGTGTCATACAGTCTGGAAAAACTATCGGAGAAACCCACTGCGGATACTTTCTACAGTATCCCGTTGACCAAACTCAAGCTTGAAAACTGCTCTACGTCCCAAGTAAGACATCAAGTCACAAATTTGAAAGAAGGTACATGGCTTCTATCTCGTGCATCACGATTCGAACCCGGATACCTAACATCCGAAACAGAACTACTCCTTGCAGTTCTGTTTTCTGTCGTAATACGCTTCCGGGTCAATTGGAGACCTTTCTTCCAAGTCGAGGTGACTCCCATTCACAAAGCCCTGTAGCTTATTTGGCCGGTTTAGACGCTCGAGGCATATTGACAATCAAACTCTGTACTAAAACGCAAGAAATTGGCGTTTACAACGGAGTTTACGAAAGGAGTTTACAACGCACGCTCTGTGGGTCGTTCACGTAGTAGTTTGTAAGCGTCGTAAGCGACTTTACGAAACAGCGTTTACAAGGTTACGACGCCGCGTGACAACCCTCAATGTATCCCTTGGGGAATAAGAGACAAACAGTAGAAGAACAAGAAGAAGAAGAAGAAGTTTGTTAGCTTGGTGGGCGATATTGTTCACGAAGTTGATCAATTAGTGATGTTATGTCAATGGGATGACCATCATCCGATTTGGGAAGGTCAGGCAAAGGAATTGCCCAATGGGTACTATCAGATTCAGCAGGGTCGTGTGATGCTGGAGATGGTAAAAGGCCATCTTTCCGGATGAGTCCTGGATGAGCTTCACCCAAATTACATTCTATAAATTTTGCAGATATGCATTAAAACCTCATACAATCAAATTACTTCAAATATTTCTAATTAATGCTCTTTAAAAGCTCACGCAAGTATACGAACAATGTGGCGAAGATGATCCAAATATGACCCTTCATTTTTCAAGTCGCCAAGAAGTATTTTGTAGAAAAGAAATCGAGAGAGCATACACCGTTGTATAGGTAGGGATCTGGAGAAACTGTTTTATTCCCAATGACTCGAATGTACCTACAATTCCACAAATTAACTAACCATGCAGTGCTAATTGTAGGTTTAAGTGTTTACTACAAGAATTAGCAAGATAACATGTTCTGCAATCTGCAACTATTTATTGTCAGTTCAGAAACTTGTGCTTGGGGTATCATGATATTTACACAAGATAAGAGCTGTAAATCTGTAAAGGGGTAATTCACACAGCTTAAGGAGACTTAAAAATATATAACAGATACAACCTAATTGTAGAGTATTGGTCCATTAATTTGCGACTGACAAGAGTATTGCACTATCAAATAAAGTTTTACAACAGGCTGTACATTTATACATGGCATGTAAATAGATAAAGATTCGTCATCTTCTTATAAGCAAGTATTAAAAATGATCTCGGAAGCGTCTTTCATCTGTTGTCTGTTGATTTTACATAGATCGGAACAAACAAACAAGGCAAGGAAGTGGAATCAAAAATTATAGAATTATAGACAACAAGATGAAAACCTAGTAGGCTTAGTTATTTTAATGCTTAATTCTCGCTCGCTCGTGAAAGAACTCAAAGAACATCCTGCTTGCGTAATGCGAACAAAACAATTCTACTATCGAGTAGTTAATATTCATTTGAATGAAACAATAGTAAAGTGGTCGCTTACCGGAAAAAGATAAATAGATTATTAAAAATTAGCAGAGATATGCTCCAAATCCTCAATAATTTTTCAAGACGGTCGAAAAAACTAAATTCCGTTACGAACGGCTGGGTCTTGATTAGATGTGTTATAGCGTGATAAAGGTAATCCCCAAGGAAAGAGTCGCTCGATCTCCTAGCTTATAGCTGCATTTAATGGATATAATTTCGTTATGTTTCTGTTGAACTAAATGTAATTACATGAAAACTTATTTATGATTTTATCAAATGAAGTTCCAACATTGTACAGTAAATTGCATTACCTCGTGTAGTACATGTACCATAAAAAGTAATTTAGGAAATCTAAGTGAGATTTCGGGAAACTCCCGATCACTCTTGCATGCTGCAGCTGCGAGTAATAAGACATTACGTATTAAATTGTATTCAAAAGTATGACCAGACTCGTAATTCGTAAACTACATTTATAAGTGTGACTATACTTCAATTCTTCAATCACTTAACACCTCAAAAGCGTAAATGCATTTGGGAAAGTTATTCAAATGCCTTGCAAACCTATTTTCATAGAAATCGAACTGATTGTTAGTTATACAACAAGCTCCTCGAGGAACAGACGGAGTTAAGACGTAAATGAAATAAAAATGGAACGGATTATTCAGCAGAAATGATAATAAAAAGACGTGACATACCGTCACTTTCTTTGCATTCATTGAAAGAATGCCCAAAAAACTTAATGCTTGCAGGAAGATTATCTAATATTCAATATTTATTTAAAACTTATGCATTCGTGAATGAGACTAACACATAAAAGAAAGGATACGGAAGGAACTAAAAATGAAGCTCTGTGCGTTCATCCATTATACGATGAGGAGGACTCCTTGTTCTTGTTGTCTGAGATGAGTTGGTAGCTTTTAAATTTAAAATTATGTCGTCACTTCTTTTAGTGGACGTGATTTTGAAAAAATCTCTCACTCTTTTACTGTCAACGGCACATTGGCATATTTATATGTATTTGATAAACAGTTTGCTGAGTAATTTACGCTTGACTACCAATTTCCAATTTTGAACTGTTTAGAAATCGCGTTGCAGCAACTTCCTCCATACTCTGAAGTTGCACTTATTAAACACATAATTAGTAAATATCACAGCTACAATTGAAGGTGACAATATGAGACATTGCATCATGTGTCATGAAAGGAGACCTATGTTTCCGAAACGCTGTCGAAAAAGTTTTGACTGTGTGTGACACAATGCATAACAACCAACAGTAGGTATTGTTTTATTTGTTCATAAATGAAGCAACATACATCTTATTCAAATATCTGAACCAGTTCGTTTCATGTAGTTCCTGGACGCATATTAACTCTAAAAATGTGTTACTGTTTGCCTCTTTAATTATTATAAAAAAGGTACAGCTATTAAAAATGATCTAAATGATCTTTAATGTGGATGTGCAATTTCTTTAAACGCTAAAAGGATGAGATTTGTACAAATAGTACTTTAAAAAAAGATACTACAAAATATTTTTGCAACACATTGGGACACTCGAGACTCGAAAGATTTTTACTTGCAACGGGTCGACAGGAATTAGGGTATGTTATTTTAGGCAGCAAATAAGTAATGTGTATAATATTGTGTAAAGCAAGGAACTGAAAAACTCGATATTAAAGCAAAAGTGACATGACATGATAATTTTTCCTTGAAATTAATTACTGCAATGAAATAAGGAGTCTCACACGTACACACACACAGAAAAGGCTTAAACAGGGTGCGCACAGGAAGTTGAGGAAGCGTTTATGCTCGTGAAAAACAAACGAGCTGCTTATGCGATGGTTAAAGTGGCGATAATGCACTCGGAAAATAATGTAATGCAATAATAATAGCAATATAAGCATGAATGATAATAATAGCTGAAGTAACTGACAGTTTGGCCGAAATGTACAAATAAACGGAGCGCATAGTGTCAGAGGGGGGGACTACTACCTGCTGCATAGGAAGGAAGGGTTAATTGTATCAATTGCACTTTAACTTACAAAATTGCACTAAAGCCTGGCTATAAGGTTGGTTGGTAAACCAAAGAGCAATTATACAATGGAAGCAGCAACAAGTAAACAAAAAAATAACTATGAAAGGTAAGTAAGAGGTAACCCTCCTCCTTCTTCTGTGTGAATTCGCATGATTTCAAGTCTGCAAATAGTTAGGTGAGAAAATAAGGCTGTGTGTGTATTAAGTAATATCCACCAGGTTTTGTGGTCCTCGTTGCTTTAAAGATGGAAAGTATATAAAAGCTAAGTAGTCCATTCATCAGCATATCATTCGCATCTTGACCAAGTCTCAAGAAGCAGTTTGGTTGGACACAACTTCTTCAGAAGCCTTCTCCCGAATTCTTACAGATTCGGATCTACCTGTGCATATTTATTCTACTTGTTCCTTCCCAGAGTTGTGTGGAATCATGAAGGGCTCTTCTGTGGTCACGATGCTGGTAAGTGTTTACAAGCAATTCATACAAGGGTTCTTTAGCAGTGAGAAAACTATAAACCAGGACAGCGTTTTAAATTGACCCCTGATTTCAATTCTATTTACTGAAAAGTTCATGCCAAAAGTCAAAATCAACCTATTTCGGTTTCTAAATCAATTCATGAGACAATTCAAGTTGTAAGATTGCAGGATAAGATTAATTTCTCCCTAAAAATAATTAATAATTTGCAAGACAGGTTGAAATCCCACAGGTGACGGGTATAATAAAGATAGTGATAGCGATAAGGCTGACTGTGGTGTGAAGTTTATGACACCCACAGGACCCACACAAGAAGTTAATTTGATCAGCAAGTGTGAAATTCTGAATTGAATCACCAAGTGTGACTATCACACATGAGACCGTGACTGGGCTAATTCATTTCTTCATTTACACTTGCACTTTCGTTCTTGATTGCGGATATGTCTTCCTTCCGATCTCGTGCGTTAAAAATTATTAAGAAGTTTGTGTATGATTAATAAAAAATGCATAAGCACACATGACCGAAAGGGCAATGAGGTGTATCCGTCCGTGAACGCAGTGTACACCCAAACAAGCAGGAACTCTATTACAGTTAAAGATGTACCTACAAAGGTAGCTAAAGTATCTGAAAGGTTCCTTAATTCACACTCAAAGCGCAAAGTAATTAGCTCTCAACTTTTAACTCTTACACCTTATTTCTCATTAAGTACCTTTTGATTTGATAGCCATTAATATAGATCAACAGAGAATTTTCCATTTATGGGAAAGCTGATGATTTATGAACTATTAATGATTGGAAGTGGAAAGCTAGACTAATTGACATTGTAAAAGTGACCTTATAATGACTTTGATGATTCTTCTTTACAGACCCTGGCTTTGGTCGCTTACGCAAGAGCGCAAGTGGCCCCAGAGGTCATCGAAAAAGAAGTGGAGCAAATCCAAGCTGCAGCTTCTGAGGCTGTTCCAGCTGAAACTCTCATGACGGCTGAGACCAACATTCCAGCTGTCATTGCCAACAAGTCCGCCACCACTAACGCTTCTGAAGATCAAGCCACTGCTGCTGGACACCATTACGGATATGGAGAACACGGAGGTTTCGAAGGAGGCCTCGGAGGATTCGGAGGTGGATACGGACATGGCGGTGGACACGGTGGTATCGAACATGGACATGGCGGTGGACATGGAGGCGGTCACGGAGGACTCTACGGAGGACACGGGGGTGGTCACGGGGGTGGTCATGGAGGTGAGGGAGGTGGTGGCGGATACGGTCACGGAGGTGGATGGGGAGGATGGGGTGGATGGGTCAAGACTCAGAACTACCCACCAGTCCATGTCCACGGAAAGGGACACCACACTCAATCCCACGGACCCAAACACGTCAAGGACTACCATTACCACAAACACGGATGGCAAAAGCATCACAAGGAGGAGCTTATCCACCACAACCATAACAAACATGTTACCCTTAACCATCACCACACTGAACACCAGAAGGTAACTTTTGTCCAGTGACTGTTCCAGACATTTGACGGCTTTCCATATGCATTGAGTCTTAATGAATGCTAATTTCAATGTAGGTTCTTCACCGACACCACTACCATCAACATCTTACCCACCAACATCATTTGCACCGACTTCATTTGCACAACCACAACTTGCACAAGGTAAGATTGATGAAGTTTTTACGTGGAAACGACGCTCAAGGAAGTGTGGCACAATACTAAACGGTTTTTGATGTGTTTATAGCATCATGTCCACAACTACAAGATCATCAAGGAACATCTTCACCAGCCAATCTACCACAAGGGAGAGAAACACGTCCACACCCACTCTGAAGCCCACAAGAGCAAATTCCACGCTCAGGAGTACAGCAAGTAAGTCCCATCAATGGAATAAATGAGTGTGTTCCTCCAGTGATTGGTGATTGTATACTTAACGAGTTTCATGGTGATTTTGCAGACACACTCATCCCCACAAGCAGGAAGTTGAGAAGTGGCTTCACCCAGTTCACGTTAAGGGAGGATGGCAGGGAGGATACGAAGGTTAAACCCTTCACGAAGTCCTGCCGGAGCTTAAAACTAAACATGCGATCCAAAGATTCATTTTCTTTGATGCAATTTACTGAATTAACGAATATCTTTTTACTCTTCCTTATATACTTCTTGTGTATTCCTACAGTCACTCTAGACTCTCACTACTAAACTAGCTATAAGATGCGACCAAAGAATTACGTCAGATTCCAATACTAGTCAGGAAAAATGTATTTTTCAGTACACAAAGTTCTTTAATTTTTTCTCCATTTCTTGTGTATTTGCTCAAATAGTTAGTGTGTGAACAAAAATAGTTTGAGGATGGCAAGTTTATGGTTGAAATATTGTTTTATGTTGAGTTCCTTATATGTACACAACCTTCTTTTGCAGTGTTAAGCTGTGTTGCATGCAATTGACTTGATATCATTGGAAATAAATTGTTCATCGGTCACTTTATTAATGAAAAATATTTTGAAATCTTTGGAATCATTTATTTATGTGGACAGCATCCACAAGCATCTGGAATCATAAAGAATTCACGAATTCATAAAGCTATGATGCGGCTCTTTTAATAATATGTTACCCTAGAGAAAGCTAATTTAGCCAACAGTACACCAATGGCTGTCTCATGAATAAAGTCCGTAATTGCAATCCAAAGCCTAGAGGCTTTCTGAATTCCCACAGCAGAAGCTTCGCTTTACTATTGAAGAAAAAATGTCGGGTGGAAATTACCCGTACAACAGTAAAACATCAAGTCTGCGAGCTGCACCTCCAACCGTTCATGAGGTGTCTTCTTACTCTGCTGGAGATGACGGAAGTTGGAGGTCGGCTGCAGTCGAAAGACTTTCAGTAAGTTTACTATACAACATAGTAAATTAGTTGTTGTTGTACTCTTTAGCTGAAATAACTATTGACTGATTTCGTAGCTCATTTTAGCAGCTTCGAACTATTATGAAGATGATGAAGTGTTCCTCACTGAGCTGACGAGGAAACCGGTTAACGTAATAATTTTTGGTAAAC
This sequence comes from Isotomurus palustris, assembly GCA_034696625.1. Lineage (NCBI taxonomy): Eukaryota > Metazoa > Arthropoda > Collembola > Entomobryomorpha > Isotomidae > Isotomurus > Isotomurus palustris. Next base: position 10,846 of record JAQGAD010001612.1, on the reverse strand, counting down.
CTGGAGCAGGGAAGACTACTGTGGCTAGGCTGATTGCAAAGAAGATGAATCTTATTCGAATTGATCGTAATAATGAATGAACAAATCTACAATCTAACTAATCTGATAGTGGATTTTGCTTTACAAATATTTCTATCCTGTTTAGCCGAGTCGCTGATCGAATACTACAGATTCCACGATGTCATTCACCATCTCAAAGTTGATGAAGTTCTTTCTTCTGGTGGCTCGATAAGCGACAGAAATATTGCCCAGCTGCTAGAAGTCAGAGTAACTGAACTAGATGCTCTACACAGGCATGATGATAAAAAAGTTTAGCATTTGAAGCCAAAGCTTCGTTTCTGAATATCAATTTATTTCGACATTAGGGGATACATCATAGATGGATTTCCAATGATGACATCATCAGAAGAATTTCCTATCGAAGAACAATTGGAAGTCCTCCATAACTTGCCGTTACCTCCCCAGTATATAATTAATTTACAGGTAAAGTCCAACAAGACTGCATCTTTACTGAAATGATCATCACTTCTGCACTTCAATTTCCACCGTGTAGATGCAAGATGAAGATCTTTACAGCAGACGAACCGGGCAGAAAATCGACCCTAAGACATTTATCGTTTATACAAGAGAACACTACATGAAATTCAACGCTGCCCTTGGAGCTTATGCTAGGAATCAACATATTATAGGTTTCGATGAGCAAGAAGAAGACGAATCCAATAAAGATTTCCCTCCACTCATGCCAGAAGTTATCTTCAGGCTTATCAGTCGACCTGAAGATTCTCCGTATCGTGTTGGCTATGAGCTTGAACAATGCAGCAGCAAGCTGGCATCCCTCCAAGGATATTTAGAGCAGTTTGAAGCAAGCAAAATTCTGGAACTTGATGCGACTTTGCTGCCAAGTGCTTTGCTTCGGGTAAAACTAACCACAGTTCATTTGAAGTATTAAAATAGTGTGTTAATGCTTAAGGCTACTATAATTGTCCGTTTAGACAGCAATGGTATACTTCGAGAGTTGTGGGGAACGTCCAGCTTGTATTCCAGAACAGATCATCAGTAAACTAGAACCTTATCTGAGTATGTATGCAAGTGCAGAAGGAGAGTTCTTAGGAGAAGATGACGATTCAGAAGCTCCTTGTTCAGAAGATGAGCTGGAAATACCCTGGGAGTCTGTCATTAGAGCGTGCAAAATGCATAGCCAAGTGGATTACACATTTAAGTATGGTTTATTCTCGAATTTCGAAATATTTCGAAGCGGGCGTGCAAAATCTTACTTCTGCCCGGGTAGCGAGGGGGTGTGGTTACCGGCCTCTGCCCGGTTACACCCACCGTAAAAATTAAATTACCCCCCTAACCGTAAAATACGTGAATTACCCCCCCCCAACGTAAAATACGTGAATTATTCCCCCCGTCGTAAAATACGTGAACTACCCCCCCCCAACCGTAAAATACGTGAATTGCCCCCCAAACGTAATACACGTGAATTACCCTCCTCCTAAACCTTATCACCGAAGACGAAGCTTCCTTGAAACCTCCACCCTATGCACGTAGACCCATCATCACCGATATCAATCGCAAGTGAAAAATGATACGAGTTTCGGGAATCGCAAATTATGGTAATTGATAGCAGTTATAATTCATCCATTTTCAAACACAAAAACATCATACAAAAATTTCTAGTAGAATACAATCATGCTGTGAGTCGCAAATATGCGTACGACCGTGAAACAAATGCAGTGTGACTTGTGAAAGTGCAATCTATCTTCGCAGCTAATTGTTGCCCTTCATGCCCTTGTACGGAGATTTTGATTTTTCGTTTCCTTATTTTGCTAGACGCTCTAGAACTTCTGACGTCCCAAAGTATTTCAGCAGAGACTGTCTCTGAGTTTTTTTGTAAAAGTGCCAATCTTTTCCGGAGAAATGGCGGTTTAAGGCGTCTTCTACTAAAATTTCGCAATCTTTAGTGTGAGGCAAAGGTCCATTGTAATAAACGAAGATTTCTTCCTTCAGATTCTTATGTTGCAGCGATCTATGGTCCGCAACGTTTTTGATGTAGCTGCCCATACTTTCACAAGGCGCTTCACAGTTTGTCCGCACCATCGAACTAAGTAGCAAATCAACAACGTCTCCATATCCATCCTCTTCTTCGCGGCACATTGACTCATATACTGATTTCTCCACCTCCCAAGGTTTATCGTTCAGGATATTCGGTGCATGGAAATTGAGGAAATCTTCAGTTCTCCCTTTAACTGCCTTGCAGAAGTTTCGATATTGTTCATCAATCATCTCCCTTGTAACCTCTGGTGGAAGATATCCGGCCTCTTTAGCTAGAAGGTAATATTCCGTGAATTCCAGAGGAACTGTATTGTCCTCTTCCCACTTCAAGACATTTTCTAATTTGAAGGATGCACTGGTAAGAGTGTAAATGCTCGACGTATTTTGGGACGAGAGAACGTTGAACCCTTCCGTGAACTTCAATACAAACTGCCGTGCCTGTTCTTTGGCGTAAATTGTCGAGTCCTCCAGTCTGTCTTGCTGCGCCTCAGAAGCTCGTCGCCTGGTTGCTGTTGTCGACTGACGCGCTACCAAAACCGGTTTTCCACAAAATGTGTAGTCGTTCAGTTCTGCAAGCGCAGCAGGGAACTTCTTTAATCCAGGATGGAGTTTATTATATATTATATTTGGAGCTTATTATTAGATTTATATTTTCCGCGATACTTCGGTTTCATTAACCCTGTAATGCCCGGTCTGGCCGGTTATACGTTATACCTTTCCCCCCTCTGATCATTTTTACGTCCCCCACCCTCCGCTCAGTTTACGGACCCCCCCCCCTTAACCTCCCCTCCCTTTACAATAACTTTTACGGTAACCCCCCCCCCGGCTGCCCGGCTGACGCCGGGCCTGCCCGGGGAGCGGCGCTCCCGTGCTCCCGCAGATTTTGCACCCCCGTTTCGAAGTGATAAGTACCTACCTGGTTCAAATTATACCCGTTTAAATTCAGATGGAAACTTACTCGCTGGCATAATTTGTGCCCAGTTGCTTTGAAGTACGGAAGATCTATTGTCGGTAAACCGAAATTGGTGACATCATTTCTGGACAACATATTTTTCCTTTCGAGTCCTGAAGCCTTGGAACAATTTAAGTTCAATCCGAGGCCGTACCTTCTTCCAAAAATGCCTACAAGCCCGATCAAGTTTTTCGTTCTAGGACATCCTTTAGCTGGAAAGTCTACATTTGCTAAGGAACTTGCTTTCATTACCAAGTCTTCTGTAAGACACTAACTGTTAATTCTACCGTACATGCTTATAGTTTATTATTAATTCTTTCTTTAATTTGATTCAGGTTGTGGACATGAATCATGAAATGGAGAAAAGATACGCAACGGTGGTACACGATCACTTGTACAAGAAGCGGCTAAAGTATACATTAGAAGCGAAGTTATTAGTAGACAGGGATGCTCGGAAAGCTTGGCGTAGGGAGGAACGAGCCCGCAGAGTTGCGATGAGGAAGTGGATTGAAGACTACATTCGTTCTTTAACAGAAGCAGAAATCAATGCTGCTCTAGAAGCTGACAGACCTCAAAGAAACGCAGAAAGAAATGAGTTGCGTCAGATTTCCGAACTTCATGCTATTAGGTTCCCATTGCACCCAGATTCTGGTGTCTGCCAACTTGACGAGTCGAAAATTATGGTAATTGGTATTGGGAATAAGTTGAAACAGTATTGTTGTACTTGGGAAAATAAGAAAACTATTTTGATCGTTCGCAGCGCATGAGAAAGAAAGTATGGGAACACCAAATGATCCTTGAGTTAGCTTTGGATCTGTTTCATGACCACACTCTTCATTACAAAAGTAATAAAAAGAAACCAAAGAAGAGACCCATCAGGGTGTTCGAAGAACTTGGCGAGGACGGGGAATTCGGATCAAACATGAATGTGTATGGAGAAGATGAATCGGAACCAGGAGAAGGCGAAGAATTGGGTGTGTACGGATTAATTGGACTTCAGAAGTTGACAAATGCGATCGGTTTTGGTACAATTTAAAATCTAATTGGAAAACTTATTGCAGGGGAAGGAGATGCGGAATCTGCCATGAAAATATCCAAAAAGAGACACAGGCATTGTAGGTAAGTGATCCACATTGACTTGGTAAATTCGTTTGTACCATTTAATTTGTTAAATCATTAATGTTCCGAGCAGAGAGATCAAACCTGTTTTGAATGAAGAGCTTGAAGAGAAGGAAGAGGAGTACCCAGATTCTTCAGATCTTGACCCTGATGATCTTGAAGTGGACGGTATTTTAATATAATCTAATCTTCTGTAATTCTCTGGTCATTTCTCACCGAAAATAAATCTGTTCAGAATCCTACAGGATGAGATATCCCATGATACCTTCAGAGCTAGTGGATATTGTTCCAATGCCCACGCCAGTTCCAGATCACCACCCGATAGTCGAGGAGATCGTGTGTCGAAGGCTGGAAGAAGATGAGAAATACGTGGAGACTCTTCCTACTGAATTGTACATCGAAGTCCTTCGCCGTGCTTGTGCAGAAGCAGAATCAAAATATCACCTTCACAATGCGCATGGACCTTTGTAAGCTAGAAAGCTTATAGTTACAGCCATTATTGATGAGTAAAATAACTTTCTTCAGGTCTGGCGGATGGGTTGTGGACAACCTAATGATCGATATTGAGAAATGGAGAGGAATCCTTCGGACTCCTGATGTCTGTCCAGATCAAATTTTTGTGTTGTTGGATCATTCAGACAATCACAAAGAAATCTTTCGTCGACTCAAGAAAATCTTCAAAGCGAAGAATATGGTTAAGGGAAGCAGAATGCAAGAATTGCTGGACCAGCTGGAACAACTTGGGGAGAGTATGTACGACGTTCTAAATCCAGAAGACGACGCAGACTTATTCACTCACGTCTTACGGAAGACATCTTCGCAAAAACTTCACGACAGTTTGCCAATCGACGACTTAAACCTTCCAGTAGAAGCGTCGACTACTACTTTAATGCAGATAACTTTAGATGCTCATCGAGAACGCACTCCAGATCCCCACGATGATGATGAGCTTGAACTGCTTCTAACGGAACATGAGAGATTGCAGAAATTAATTGAAGCTTATCGTGAACAAAATCCAGATGCCCCAGATGATGAAGAACTCACGTTGCTTCTTGAGCAACACGAGCAATTCATTCTGAATCATGTGAAGTCCAATATGAGTATGGGTTCTAATTTGGAACAGAAAGATTCCAGTGTGTCGGAATTTAAGTACTTTTATCCTGAGATTTTGGTCAGAATCGGTAAGCCACGTCCGACATCTGCAGAGATGATTGAGCAGATTAAGGATGACGTTTGGATCATTACTGAATACCTGCGACCTAATAAAGACGTTAAGCTACCCGGTGAAGAAGAAGCTGGAGAAGGAACAGAAGGGATGAGAAGCAATACATCTGCAGCAGGTTGAATTATAGTTTTAGTTGTATCGAATTTTATATTATTTCGTGACAAAATGCGTAATAATTTTGAATTAAAAGGTGAGGATGGAGACGACCTAAGCAATGACGTGTCGACACCACCCGAATTGAAATCCTCCGCTGACCTCTTAGCCATCGCTTGTCCGGAAGACCTGGCTGTCGATCAAAAAGCTCAATGTGTAAAAGATTTCCAAGCACAAAAGATGCAGTCCCCCAAACGCAGATTTTTCTCTCAAATTCGATTGTTTGACGAATTTTGGAACATGGCTGTTCCTGTGTGCAACGAACAGAGAGTCAAGTTCTGGGAGGTTGGGTTGATCAGCGAGAAGAACGCTCGTCTTATTGGACTTAACTATTGGGACAAACTAGAAGCTCGGTTTGCTTTCAGAGCTCGAAAGGTTCCAGACGCTGAATTGATGGGGGAGGGAGAGTAATGCATGACACCTCGATATTCCACCAATTTCATCTTTTCTGGAGGTTTGAAGGAGAAATAAGCTAATAATGAGCCCATCGCAAAACTTAGCGTACAAAATATCCAATCATGTAGCAATAAAAATGGAATTCGAGCTGAAAATCATATTGTGCACTTCGGCTAAAAGCGTTGCTTTTCATAAAAAATCTTTGCACAATCCTCATAAGTACTAAAAGTCTTCTGCATGTGGAAGTGTAACCAGCAAACTGTACAGCGATTTATCAGTGGAAAAATTTTAAAATGCGTTAAGAGATTCAGCATAAGTTCATGACAACATCAAGCAAGGCAGCATAAAAAGAATAATTTTACAGCTGAAGCATGAATCTGTAATAAACATAGACAGATTTAAAGGAAATCGAATAAGCTTTAGTTTATTTTTAATCGCTGATTCAGAGGTTTTAAAACAGTGAATTTCATAATGAATCAGGAGCCAGAAGAGGAGTTAAGTAAGAAATCATACGAGGTTATCCTTCCTTTGGATAAGAACTTCAATCTCACTGAACAGAAAGGATATTCCGACTACAAGTCCAGCGATGTGGAGTCTGACGACGATGACAAGGACGGTCGGCCTTCTTGCAATACTTGGAATGGAAAAAATCACGGGATTTATGTTCTTGGACACACCGACAACCCATTTTTGAGGCATTTGAAGTCATTTCAAGTTCCAGAAACAGTTCAAATCGAATTCGATCCATACAGCAGAGCCGACTGCAACTTAAAGGGAGAACATCCAATCACTGATGCTTTTCTCTTATGGTCCGCAAAAAGAGATGATAAAACGTCACTAGCTGCCTCAAAATCAGAAGAAACTGTCAATAATCGGAAGTCTGAAGTGATGGAAATTTCACTATCCGATTCTGAGGACGAATTGAGTGAGAAAGAGACATGCAGCCCATTAGGGGATGAAGAGTCTGATACAGAAATAGAGATGTTTGAGTTCATCAAAAGTGTCAAGGAAAAGAAACGTAGCGGTATAAACAGGACAGGAGAAACTTTGTGGTATGACAATGAACATGAGGTCATTCGAAACTTGCATTCGAAATCTATTAGCATCACTAACTACGGGGACCTGAAGCATCAAAGCCAATTCGGAAAACAAGAACTCTTGTTCAATAGTCTGACGATGGAAGAGAAACAAAGTGAGTTATTTAACATAACTAATTTAGCTGTAAGTGTAAGAGTTTGATATGTTTGAAAACTAACCGTAAGACTATATTTTTAATTTTTAGTGCTGGTGAACATTAGCGACAAGGATAACTGAACATTCCTTGGACTATCTCCGATTTTCTGTGGAATACAGAATTGTAACAATTTATTACAACAACTATCAGAATGTTTTCGTAAATGTTGCTAAAGTTTGTATAAAAAAATTTTCAAGACCAAGTATCTGATAACTATATTAGTCAACAAACTAACAAAACTGTGTAGTATCTATACAATGTTTTAATTTAATTTCTCTGCTACAGAGAAAACATTGAATTTAATCTTTGGATAACACTACGAAAGCTACTGAAGGCCACACTTATCATTTCTCAAGTCAACTTCACATAAACGTCGACACTCAAACATTCTGTACAAAACTTTTGTCTTCACTTGTTTAAGAAGAATAAATAGAAAATCATTAATGCTGATAAGGTCCAGACGCCAGTAAAATATTTCTTCTTGTAAAATGGAGTGCAAAGATAGCAGTCGATTTAGTAGCGAACTCTCCAATTAGAAAATTCTCACCAGATATTTTCTTAACATCTGGAGGAATGGTAGCTCCACCTTCCTCTGATATCACGTCTTCAATCATCTTCATGAAGTCCCACAATCTAACACAGTAGTCTAATCCACCGGTAGCCAGTACGCTTCCTTCGCGACTGAACGATAAGGAATAAACTGTACCCTTGTGATTGTGCAGGCAAGTAAGTAGTCCTCCGTTGGATAAATCCCATATATTGACTTTGTGATCTGATCCACTTGAAACCAGGAATCTTCCATCCGTAGAGAAACATAAGCTTTGAACAGTTGCTTTGTGACCAGTCATTAATCTCACACAAGATCCAGAAACACAGTCCCACAGTCTTACTGCCCGATCTGCCGAACCTGTTGCAATATAGTTGGAGTTAGGATGGAATAGAATGGCTGTTACGTCTGAGTAATGTCCGGCAAATATTCTTAAAGGCTGAGGTGTGTCGGTTGCCCACAATCTATTTTTGAAAATGAGTTTCTCTTAATAATACTGTCAATTAGTACTTGTAAACAGAAATAGCAAATTGAGTTTACCTGGCGGAACGATCATGTCCAGCAGACGCAAAGTAATATCCGCCATGTGGAGAGAAAATAGCTTTCCAAACTGGAAACAAGTGACCTTTGTAGACAACTAGACACGTCCACGTAAGAAGACTCCAGAGTCTGATACTCGTGTCTTCAGATGAACTCAATAGCATCATTTTATCAGGAGAAAAGTCCAGTGAGTAAACAGGCCCTGAATGTCCTCGAAGACACCGAGTCACTTCTGCAGATCTATCATCCATCATTCTCACTAAAACATCATCAGCCTCTCTGTCGATATCGGATAGGTCAGAAGCGAGTTTAAGTTTTTTCAATTTAGCAGGTGTCACCGACCAGACTTTAATAAGTGATGAAGCAAACCCCACTGCCATCAAAGTTCCATCTTCACTCCATTTCACGTACGTCACCCTGTAAAAGTTGAAATTGATATTGAATTTGTTTCGACTTCTGAATACACTTTAGTGAATGATCGGAAATCTTACTGTTGATCTCCATTCAAAACTGTATAGAAACATATAGATGGAAGTCTTTCCGGACCTAGAGTAACACGCTTTGCGGACTCCCTTAACGCTTTTGCCTTTTCAATTTTGTCCAAATCTCTTAACTCTGGGAGTGGCATTCTTGTCATTCTGGAACAATGAAACGAAACATGGAAATTACGATCTGCTGTTCCTAAAAAGATCTATAATTTTTGTAATTGTCTTTGGGAACTCACGATGGGGCATTCGGATCATTCTTCGATTTCTTAGAAAGCAACCAATCCTTCTTGCTCTTCTTCTTTTTGGAAGAAGCCTTCTCTCCTCCTCCACCTTGCCCACCTTGACCTCCACCCTGAGCATCTGACTTTTGAGAAGCATCGGACCCTTTGCCTTGAGCATCTCCTCCTCCTCCAGCGGAACTGCCTCCACCCCCTCCATCATCATCATCTTCATCCATCTGAACGTTTTGCAAGTCTGGCTCCCTCAAAAGGCCATAAAAAACCTTAGTTTTATCATGTCGAAGTGCTTCTCCCATAAAATGGCCCGAAACTGCATTAATTGCGGCTTTTCCTCTCGGAATTCCATCGTAAACTTCAATATGAATCCTATCTTGTAAGATGTTCTGAATCAACTTCAACCTCTTTTCTTGCAGAAACCTCTTTAGAGTACTTAGAGCCTCTCTGGACATTCGAACCACATAAAGCCCTGTAGCAGAACCTACATTTCATAAAAAAATTCAGTTACCAAGTTAGTTCTTTTTTGTCATCCATTCTTTGAAATAACCTGTTTGTTTTCCAGAAGTCGTCAGTGGGGAGCTTAATGACTTGAACGGATTTTCTGAGTTGAGTAAATGTTCTTTTTTTGTAAGAGTTCCGAGTGATGAAATATCGGATTCATAAAATGTTTCTTGCATTATTGAGCATTTTTGAAAAAATACGGCTGCTTGTCCCTCGTGCTCATTGTATATCAGTTCGAGATACATATGGACAAATATAGGCCACAAAACTTGTCCAATCTCATACTGTCAACATAAATATTATATGTTACTCCCAACCCCTTTCAATCGTCGTAAGAATTTATTAAAAATTCTAAACTATCCTCTCTCTTACTTTATAGGCATCCAGAGATGTATTGATGAATCCTTTCAGTTGAATGTATGCTGAGCTGTACTCATCGGGATTTTCATCACTAGCATACGACGAAAGGGCACTTTGCACATCAGTGTCGCTTACCGACACCATCTTCACTTCCGAATCCGCCACATTGGCTTCTTTCTTCAGCCATTCTTCCGCTCTCTAACCAAACAAATTAAGTGTCAAGTTCCCAGTAATAATAACTAGACTTATCACACTCATAACACATAATAGGTTCGAAAAAGCACTTGGTATCACCTTGAAGTTGTTTTTCTTCAAGAAGCTCAGCACGACCATCAAAGCGTTTTTGTCCATTGACGGATCATCTAATAAAATCGGAAATGATTATCCAATGTCATTAAAGTTACTGAGCTGAACAAGTACCTGCCGGTGTTCCCGTCGCCATCCCGTCCGTAGAATGTGTTGTTTGTGGAATACTTGGGTTGCTGTTACCGGAGCTAGGTGAACTACTGTTACCACCGCCACTTCTGTCGACGTCCATTGCGTCCATCCTGATCGGTTCACCGAACATCAAATCCGGGTCTTTCATACAGCGGTGAATGTCTTGTACTGTGCGTCAGCACTCCGCTTCTCAGATTGGAATGTAGAGAGTAAAAGTGCCAATGCGTTATGGGCTTATATCGTTTGACTCGTTGAAAGTTGCTTTTAGTCAGGTCCGAAAGTGTATTTTGGTTTGGTTGATGTAACTTATGTCACCGCTTGGTCTCGTTTTGTCGGGCCTGTTGTTCCAGACAGACAGCAAAACAAGCGCGATTCAAAATTAGCGGGCTCCATTTTCTATGTCTCCGAAGATTTATTCATGGATATTATGATTCTCAACTCATTGTAGCTCTCACGAGTTAGGTCACAAGTGAATGTGTATTTCGGTTAGGTTAGTCGAATCAGTCCTTACAGTCAGACCTAACCTACAGTTACTATTGCTGGTAGAGTACCAGATTTTCCGCATATTCGTCAAGAAAAAAACGACTATGTCCCGAGAAAAA
>JAQGAD010001611.1:0-18156 GCA_034696625.1 Isotomurus palustris | reverse complement strand
GTATCGTTAAAGACATACTTTCAGCAGTGTATCAAAGCTATGGATAAGGATAATACTGTGAACTGACAGCTGAGTATAAATGATAGCTAGGGGTAAACCGAAAGTAAACTTAGGATAAATAATCTGCATAGATGGTTTGGAAGATTACATAAAAGTTAATATTAGCTTTAAGACGACAAGATAAAGATGATCTTTGAGAACATGATGCATTGCATGACTATGATATGAAATAGGATGCAACATTGTCTTTCACATCCAACATCCACACAGAGACAGAACAATAAAAATATTTTTGACTTATTTCTGGGACTGTCGGAATGGATGACCAGATGAATGAGTGACAACAGTGCAGCATGTTTCATAGATAAGCAAGAGTCATCAGTCGGGTTGCATGTATGTAAAGCATATGACAAGAAATTATTGTTTAACCTCCATTCACGAATTTTCCAATGTGCATGTCGTAAATCCAGCAGCTGCTACCTTGTTAACGTCTTACTATTTCATTGTTGTATATTACATTTTTATTGTATTTTTACTGTAGTGTTAATGTCAAACCGGGGCTGGCACTGTATTTGCAAAAAAGGCTACAGTATTAGTTCGAAGTGCTGCAAAACGCAAGGAACTTTTGACGTCTTATGTGAGCCAGCCAGGTGACTTGTTGATCCGTACTCCAATTTTTAATTCAGGTAAATCTCTTTCTTACCGACAGGAAGTTTTAATTCTCTAAATGCAGTATTTTACATAGACAAAAATTCTGGAACTACAAAAAGTGTGCGATGAATTATTACTATAGACAAGTTCGACCTTTTAACTAGTTGACCTAATCTTCAGGAATAAGACAAGACAGAAACATTAATAAGCTATTGCAATCTCATTTTCAAAATGAACTTCATTTGATGCTGTCACAGTTTTATGACTGTTTTTGAATTTATGAAAACTTAAAAAGCATGGGACTTTTGAACTGGCAGTTCACTTGATAGTTTGATTTTAATTTCGATTATTTCTATAACCTCTGAACAAATACACGTGAAACTTTGTTGAACTGTAGTTAATAGTACTTCAGACTTCAGGCCTCAGTGCTAGTCAGGAAAGTATGTAAGTGACCAGAGAAAGAGAAGTTTATAGCATTCCTCAACGTAAAATAAAAAAGGTCACTCATTTTCTCGCATCAGAGTATAACTAATCCCCGTGATTATATATGTAGCTCTAGATATCTAAGACTGCAAGACACCCGTGGATGAATCCGATTTCTAACTTTCACTGGCATCATACAATACTCCGCATCAAGACATCAAGTTAATTGAGATTTATATTATTTGCACTGCCGAGGACTTAATAATCGTGCAGACGATTAACAATAGATAACAACAATCCATTGATTTATTCCACACTTACTTGCATTAATATTACAAACTGTGTGCCTTAAAGCAGTGAATGAATATAAAACTCCACACATGAAAGTAAATGTGTGGAATGTGTAAATATCCAGCAAGAAATCGATAAGAATGAAACTAAAATTACTAAAAATGATTTCCTGTGTATTGGCTTTCTCAACTGGCCATGTACTAAAATCACAAAAGTACTTATATGGATTATAATAATTACATTTCATAGTCGATCATAATTTATTCATGAATTTGTGTAGTTTCTGCGTATACCCACCAGAATAAGGCAACATATTCCAGTGAAAAAATATCCAATCTTACTTGTTAGTAAAATTGACAATCTCTGGAAGTATAATATTCCAATTTAGTAAATATGGAGCAAGGTATCTCCAATAATCTAATAAAACACAGCCAAACCCTTCTACCTCATTCCTGAGGCTATATATGATTTTAAAATTGGGTAAAATCCTAGAATTCATGCAAAAATAAAAACTCATTTAATTTGTGAGTGGTTGTTGACTGCTCACTGTAATGCTTAGCTCAGTCGTAACTCGACTTTCTCCACACATTCAACAGTATAGAATGGCCCAGTGCAGTAATACTACACAATTTGATACCTGCCAACATTTATCATTTATATAATTTCTTTGATCCACGTATACTTGAAGAGACGGGTCGATTAACACACGTATTCCAACCAAATAACTTTCTCTGCCTCACCATCTCATACGTATTTAGAAATTCATACGTAACACTATTTAGTATTTATATTGGCAATGTAATACCCTCTTCTAAAGGGTAATAGCCCACTATTCGCACCGATTAATTATGGATTAATAAATCAACACATCATCCCACGTGTTCACTAGCTAGCTACTAGTCGGTCGACCCGCACAGACTGTGCTATAGAGAATAACTTATAGCCACACAAACTTGACTTCGTCACATTAACTTCATGTCAGAAAATTCAGGTAACGCTGATAATACTAGCTTTCTTCACGCTTTCACCAACTCCAATATCATTTCTTAATACCCCTTTCGACTATACTCCCAAGATAAATATGCAATATGCATGCAAATACTTTCATTCGTGGTAAAAGGATTCATTATTTGACCTACTTATCTATTATTCCTTGCAAACACTATACACACTATAATGAAAATAAATTCATTAATTAATATTTGTTCGTTTCAAGTTTTCATGTACATGGTACATCTCAAACCTCGTAACATGCAAATAATGTAGTAGATGAATTGCTACCGTGTCATTTTGACAGACTAGACTGCTGGAAACACGTAAGGTTTTAGCATTTCTTACCTGTTCTCTGAGAGATGATCAGTAACAAAGAGTTATAACGAGTTTAAAACCAAAAAACCTCTTTGAAGACAAAGCGTAGAGAAGCTTTTACATAAATTCAGATGCATTTAATCCATTCTTTCCTTAAACTTCCCAATGATCATCATGCATTGTTATCGCCCTTAGTAAATAGCTTTAATTTTTAAATGTTGGTATTCTAAAATTAGAAATATGAATGCAAGCATTTAATAATAATATTATGGGTTTCAATTTGGAATTGAACTTCGGGGGTGAGAGAGAGTGCGTAAAAGCATAAAACGAAGTAAAAGCGAAAAGCGAGAGATAAATTCTCATTTCGTCATTTCACTTTCGGTGGTGGTGATGGTGAGAAGTGTGGCGGTGAGAAGGGGAAAACAAACGACTCGCACTTTTACACTTTTACACTCGAGTAGTCTCTCGCAGTCTCTCTCGTGCTCCTCATTCATCCTCACCACTTTTCGTTGTTGTTGTGTTCTCCTTCTTCTTATCTTCACGTCCTTATCAAGTAAGTCCACGTGGATATTCGTAGTTTCGTACATAGAATAAGAATTCTTATTCTATGAGTTTCGTAGACCCTGCAGGATCCGTCTCCCTTCGTGTGAACAGTTACTGTTCTGTTGTTGTTATTTACTGGCATTGGCGTTGCTTTCCTCTAACATGCATGTTTTCCAAAGGAGATCGAGGAGCTGCAATTCTTCTAGGTGGTGTAGTGTTCATTTCGTTGCAGAAGTAATTACGACTTGTGATTTTAATTTTAAGCTAGGGTATTAGTATTTTATTTCTAGTGTAAAACTAGAGTAAAAGCGAGAACTCACAGGTTTACGCATGATTTACGTTAAGTTCATAGGGCTCCACGTTAGGTAGCAAATTGTGGAAGCAGTGTTGAACAAAGAAATTATGAAGCTACACACAAGTTCGTGTGTTTCGGCTTCGTTCTTCAAGTTGGCTTGTATGAAATGCGTTATGAGTATTGATGTAAGCAACAACTCGATCTATCAAATCCTAGAATCTTGTTCTGGCTGGTGCTGAGATCGTGTTTAATGTGTAACATTGTATAATAACACGCATAAAACGCACGTCGCTTTAACCACTTAACGTACAACGTTGACGTAGCAGAAGAACGGAGGGTTGAAATACAAAAAAATATTCGTTTGTGGTGCTGATTAGCATTGAACCAAGGCAAGTTTGACTCTTAGTAGGTTACTTGTTATTGGTCATTGTGTTTTGGAACAATTAAAATTAATTAGGTCTATGAAATTAATATAGTAGTTATGTAAGGTTGTGCTAAAAAGTGATATTGTAATTTATTGAAAGCTTGAACCGAATCCAGTTGAATCAATTTGACGGAAGGAATTTAGTATTTACTTGAATTTTGAATTGCTATATTTTTGTAGGTAGCTCACGTAACCTATGAAGGTGAGACGGAGCAAGAGTAATTCTAGTGGGAGCAATAATAGCAATAAGGATATGAAGACAAGCGTGCCAAATAAAGAGAAAGAATCTTCGAGTGGGGCAAGCAAGGGAAAGTCTTCTAGCCTGCAGCATTCTTCTGGAAATTCTTCGTCGACAACGATGTCACCGACTGCTGGAGCGACTTCTCTAGGAGGAAGTAAAGACTTATCGGGCAGAACTTTGCTGGAGAAGGAATTGGAGGAGATCAACAAAAAGCTGAGCAACGTCAGCTTAGCCAAAGGGCGGAAATCCGGAGTTGGAGGTGGGGACGCTTCTCAACCTGAGAATGAAATAAAGCTGCTGGAGAAGAAAGTTCTTGTATTGCTGAAGATGAAGAATTGGAAGGATGTGAGGGATGAGGGGTACAAAATTCTGGGTAAAAAGGGTCCTAACGTGATTATTTATAAGTGCATATTGGTTAGTTTGTGTCGTCTGGGAAAAGTAGGAAGTGAGGTGAGTTTTCGCTCTCCCTTCTACAGTGAAATCAGTCAATTTCCGGTTTAATTTGATTTTACTTCTGTTTTTAGTTTGAAGATGATGTGATAGAACTCTTGGACCATTGGAAAAAGTCAACCCCAAAATGTAGTCAAATGCAAGATACCAAAAGGAAGATGGAAGGATTTTTGACTGCTATTCGATCTGGAGTAGATCCTAGTTCTCTTCTGCACAATTTGCAGGATGTGTTGGGGCTTAATTCACTGTCAATTATTGAAGTATCTGCTTCGGAGCCGAGTTGGAGGTATTATTATTTGATTAGTCTTACCTTTTAGGGAACAGTATCTGATTTGTCTCGTTTCCCCCCGTAAAGATTTCGAGCTCCACCACAAAGGCATAATACTTTTTCACTCTGTCCTCGCATCTCTGTTGGTTCATCCTCTACGTGCATTTATGGAGAAGATTGTGTTTTAGCCCATTCTAAAGAAGAATTGAAGGAATGGCAGATCAGAGCTCAGTGGAACAAAATGAAGTCGACGGGCTGCAGTGACAACATGTCTCCTGTATTAAACGCTTTGAACAATGGCCAATCTCATGCCCTCTCTTCACCTGCACAGACGCCAATTTCTAAAGACAAAATTCCCCAATCTTATCGTTCTCTCCCAAATGCGTGTATGTACTATTTGTTAGGACTAAATCGGAAAGTTTTTGATGCAGATGATATCAGTACAATTTTTGCGGATTCTTTACCTGATGTTAAGTTTAAGTAAGCTTCAATGAATTCCAGTAGAATAATTATAAGTTGAGGTTTTTTGGTGTGGGTAAATTTACCTTATTTTAATCTACAGATCTACAACTCCTCTCGAAGTAAAGAAAGTATTTGGAAATACGTTACCTTTTGCTCACAAATGGACATTTATGGTCGCCTCGAAGCATCCATTAGCTACTGTGACTTTGTACAACGATCTTTACCGGGACTTTTTTGCCGTCACATCTGCGAGTTTTATTAATACGAAGCGAGAAAGAATCGACTTGATTGAAATGCATCCTAACAATCAGAATCAAAAGGTACAGTCAAATCAAAAAATAAATATAGCCAGTTTTTTCATTCACAGTTTTTTTTTCGTTTTTTAGGGAATACAAGTTCTTAACACTTTCATACGGCCCGACTTATTCTTACCGTTTAATTCTGGATGGCCCGAATGGTGCTGTTATCAGATAGAAGTTACATTTCAAACTATGTTGTACGTATCTAAAGTCTACGACCAAGTGATAATATTTGATTTTAAGTCTGATCCTAAAATATCAAAAAAACTGTCTATTACCGTTGAGGAACCCCCCAAAATTTACCAACCCGCAGTCCGCAATAGCACCAGCTCCATTCAACCCCAACTTTTTTCTTATGCCCAAGCTAGTAATAAGACTTTTAACCACTCTAAATCGCTGTCGGCTAGTGACAGTGACGATGAAAACAATTCTGATGGAGAGTTGTCAGCGAACATTGAAGTTTCGAATATTAACTCGTACTCTAAAGTACCCAGTGCCAGTAAAGTTAACAACAATTTGTTTTTGCATACTACTACCCAAAAACCGGTTCCTTTGATGGAGCTGAATACGTCAGGGCCTGTTATAAAACCTCCAATCAACAAACCCAGTCTTGCCCAAAAACAGATAGATTATTCATTACGTTACAGTCCTTCCTCTCCGATTAATCAGGATTTAGAGCTTGACACTGCGGAGCAAGTCAACCGTTCTAATTATAAAACATGGATGAGTAAGTTTTTATAGTTCAGAAAGCAATAATTTCCTGAATGAAAATTGAATGTCATTTTTGTTACAGGCTTATTTTTGCGGGCGGAACTGCGATTACGTCAAGATTCGCTTTCAAATTTGAGTGGTAATGTTACTGTAAAGCTGAGTAAGCCTGGTTCCATGAGCAGTGAAAGTAGCGATACGTGCTTGGTTGGGGAGTTACGGCTTTCACGGTATTTTCAGTTTAACGCATCAACATCGATTCAAGTTATGTGCATGATGATTAATCAGGTATTATTATTATTATGATAGTGATGTTAACAAGGACTCGAAACTTGGCAGATTACTGTTAAGTAGCTGTCATGGACTGTCGATTCGCAAACTTAGTGAAGATGTGAACTCAAAACCGCGCTTTTGTCGCATAATTGAGAAATCGAAACATCCAATGAAGATTTCAATTGACAAAAATACTACAAACGAGTTTCGGTTGTTGGAAGGGACAGAAGAAAGATTTGAAGTTTGTCTATTTTTGGAGCAATCGTATTTGCCATTTATCAACAGTATTTTTCTTAGTCACAGTTTTCGGGATCGCCATTTAGACATACTATTCCCTGATTTTAATGACAGCGATGAATGGGATATTAATTCAATTGTACAGTCCAGAATTGAGTAAGATTAAGATTTCATACTTGCTTACGAATCACCTTTTTGTGGAATGAGACTTTGTATTCGTACTTTTGCAGGTGCTCCTTGGAAGATAAATGCACCTTAAACACGAAACAGCGAGAGGCTTATCAAACAATTGTTTCACAGTCAAGTCCACAAAGTACCCATATTCCTATCATTATAACAGGTAAGAAAATATGGAATCTTACACTTTAACGTAGTTGAGCTTTCATGCTGACGTAATAATGAAAATCTTTAGGCCCATCGGGGAGTGGAAAATCGTATTTAATTGCACATTGTGTGGTTAAATTATCTCGACAACATCCTAGTATTGGTCGAAGCAATCGGATAGCTATTTGCACCTACAGTGACTCATCAGCAAATCAGTAAGAGCTGTGTAAAGTAATTGGAGACTGAAAGATTAGTAGTGTCTTAATTCTTAATGGGTATTTTTTGTGGCTTTGACTAGGTACGTTACTCAATTTTTGCCAGCATTCATAGGAAACTCGAACCTTAAAGATGACTTGGTACCCCTACGAATCTACAATGCCGGACATGACGTTCATAGTGTTTCCTCAGAAGTTAAAAAAGTAAGCAAAGTATCCATTGATTACATGAGAGATCCATGTATGCAAGCATTGTCAAAAATCAAATGATGGCTTTTCAGTACTGTGTATTCGATGAAACTGTTGATGGCACGGTATTTCGAATCCCATCCTGTCAAGAAATTTATTCGAAAAGAATTGTCGTTTTCACCATACGATCTTGTGTGGAGCTACTGAAGCTGGGACTATTGAATGGTATGTGAGAAATCAAGAATGAAGTATAATGAAATTAAGTATGAAATTATTTAAATGTCTGCTGTGGTGATGTAGAAACATTTTCCTATATATTCGTTGACGAAACGGAATGCATGTTGGAAGCAGAAGCAGTGTGTCCTATAGTCTTAGCTGGTGACTCCACCCAATTAGTGCTTTCAGGAGACCTGATGAAACTTCAGCCAGAAACATTTTTATCCGACTATACTGAGTTTTTTCGCCACCCTACTCTATTACAGCGGTTGGAAAAGCTTTATCCTGCTAGACATCCACTAAAGTGCAAACTGGAAGAGCTTTATTGCAACCACACGGACATTGCTCAAGTATGTATATCTCCTCAAGACTTGGATTAGCATATCAGTCTGATAATTGTATTCATATTGCAGTTGATTTCCGATGAGTTTTATAATTCGAGTCTTAAATGTGCCCAAACTCAGCCTTCAAGTGCTCAGAATTTTCCTTTGTCATTCTGTGTGGTACATGGAGGTGACGACTCTCAGCCTGAGTATGGGGAAGGATACTACAATATGCCCGAAGTCAGTGCACGCTTAATAATATCTCTAAAGATATTCTCATCTCTAAAGATATTCTCATCTCTAAGAATATTTGGTTATTTAATGCTATGTTTCTTATCTTCAGGTGTATGAAATACGCGACAGGATACTTAGCTTAGTCAAAGCTTGGCCGTCATCTTGGGGCTCTCCGAAAGATCATTCTATTGTCGTTATCACACCTTATGCAGACCAAGCTTATGCCCTTCGTGTGAGACTTGAACTGAATTGCCTTAGTTTCGTGGACGTAGAGACTCTACCTAATGTCACAAGTAATAGCCAATAGCATTTATCTTTGACAAACTGCTAGCGTTGTTAAATCTAAAAGCACCTCAATTTGATTTCTTATAATATTTACTTTCTCAGATAAGCGGTATAAGGTCGTAATTTTGTCTCCTGTTCGAGTTTTTAAAAACGAGAAAGTTGAGCAAAAAGAGCGGTACACGGATTGCGGATTTTTGACAAACAGACGAGCAATTTACACGGCATTCAGTAGAGCTCAGAGCATTATAATGGTGGTCGGCGATTTATCGAGCCTTTGCAAGTTTTGTCCTGAAAAGTAAGTGTTCCCCAAGCCCTGGCCAATGCCAGTGTCTTGGCTTTAAATTAAGTTATTTATAATCTTGTTTGACAGGGAACTTTGGAGACAGTATGTAAGCTTATGCCAGAGGAATGGCTCCTTGATAGGAATTCAAAACTTGGGCTATGCACCGGTTCTGCAGTCAGATAATGGATTTTCATTTGTGGACAAGGTAAGATTAGATTCATAAAATAAAACTAATCGAAAAGTTCGAATATGAATGGAAAGTTGTAAAACTGTTTCAGCACCCCCACCTTCAGTTTAACATACCGTCTCCTGCTACAAGCGTTTCGTCGACCCCAACATACTACTCGCAGCCCCGCCCTCAAGTTCGTGATATGACGTCTACATTAAACAATCAAGCGGATCCGTTTCTTAAGAGAACTGAGCCACTACAACCGATTAAAGCTAATTCGAATTTGGATCGACTGTCAAGTATTTGGGATACCATTCCGTCGGTGAATCAGTCCAACTCCATTCTTAACTACAGAGTTCCTGAAACATTCGATCAAAACAAAACTTGGGAATATTCTAGTCAATCTAACATCTCAGATGTTAGAGGTTCAGAAAGTGCATCGTCTGTTTGGAATTCACCTGCAGTAACTAATACCAGTTCTCAGTCTCCTGTATTACCACCAGAGCAGTCCAATTTGAGACTTATGAATGATGTGACGGAGTTTCGGAATCCTTTTGATTTACCTGATGTGAAACTACTGGCAGAAGCAGCTTTATCTGGTCACAACTCTCAGGCCCGGCATCCTCCTCAGATTCAAACATCTTTCGGATTCACTTCGCAACCAACAAAGCAAGTTTATCCAACCCGACCATTCACTCTTACACCGGAACCGCCAGGCCATTCTTTGGCTGCCTATAATTTTCCAGGATTACCTGAAATTCAGAATAGTTACAGCTTATTTGATTCTCCCGTCAGTTCCCTGCATGCAACACCTATTGCACCACCACCTGCTGTGACTCAATACCAGGGTAGCAATTCCTCAAATATTATGAACTTGACTTCTTTGAACCAACTACCCCGTCGACAGGGATTTGCTCCACCTCCGAGAATGCTCAAAAAGGCTGCGCAAATGTCTACACTATCATCATCAGAGCATACTAAAGAATTCGATTTCTTCAAGGAAATGGGACTTCTGAACGAAAGAAATGATAAGACCAGCTTGACAGCAGGAAAAATTCAGAAAACCCCACGGGCATCAATCAATCATCTAGATGAACAGAACGCATCGCGATGCAACAGCGAAGGTTTCGCTTTAGACAATACCGAGTTTCCTTCCCTGGATACGTCTGGGAATGATGAGTGGATTGAGGTCAGAAGCTCTAAGAAGGCTCGGAGTCCAACGTCTAAGTCGAAAACCGATGAACAAAAGAATAAGAAAAGTAAACGACGATCTAAAGGTGAACTTTCTTTCACTGATGTTTTTCCAGGTGAAACGACAACGGAGAGCAAAGAAATAACTGTTGATCAAAAAATCGAAAGCTTGAAAGAAATGGGATTTGAAAAGCGACATGCTATTAAGGCTCTTCAAATGTGTGACAAGGATTTGGCTCGAGCAGTGGATTGGTTAATTTTAAATGCTCCTTACAAGAAAGACTAGTGGCTTGTTTAATAATGTTTTATTTCTAATTACATATTAATTTTATACCTGCAACTCATGTCCAGATTGGTTTATTGTTTCCAGAAACTATAATCAATCGTGCCTAATGATAAAAAGGTAATTGATGGTAAATGTGTTATTGTTGATCGCGTAATAAATTGTTTGTTTCGATTTCAAGTGACGAAATGATTGAGAATAGTTATGTTATGATTTATAATGGAATTGATTGATATGTTACCGTTTGTTTATAATATTTTAAAATTGAAATTTGGTATTTTCTTATGAGTTTTGACTTCAGCGTAAAGACATGAAGTTTGTGAATGTACAACTTCAATATTACTAATTAACTGTGCCACCCAGTACACACCTGTGTGTTTATTGATACCTGTGTATTGAATAATTTTATTTCAAGACTCTGTTGACCTGAGTGGATATGTGAAATGTGACCCAATAAATGTACTCCTGATATTAATTTAATTTGACTGATACATTTCCATGTAATAATATATCCTTATCTTCATACCGGCCTACTCATTCGATTCAGGATTAAAGTTTAGAGTCCTCTTAATCTTTCCTCTGGCTACAATGAAAACCAGTTGACCAGGTCCATCAAGTAAAAGAGTAACATTGAAGTCAACGGGTTCTGTGGTCTACCCCAAACTGCAGAAGAAGATACAAATATATACAGTCAGTTCACTGGAGTGTAGATTGGATTTCAGTTGAAAGCTGATCTTACAGTAGAGCACAATGTTTTTGCTCTTGTTGGGATCTCTTATCTTATTATGGATAGTTTACGACAATTTCATATCAAAGCAAAATTATCCTCCAGGTTCGGTAGTAATGTTGTGATTGTTTCATAAAGTTACAAGAGCTGCTACTGACATTGATTTATGGTGACTAGGTCCTTTCCGATTTCCAATCGTAGGAAATATTCCACAATTGTCAATATGGTCGAAAAAAGAGTCGCAGCCTTTCATAATGCTGAAAAATGTGTCGAAGAAATACGGAGCTATTTCATATTTGAGACTAGGATTTTTGGATCAAGGTTCGTTTAGCATCATTGGCAGTCTTAAGTAAAAACTAACTGACATTTACACCTTAATTAGTCGTTGTTGATGATCCGGAGATTATGAAAAGCATAATGCAATCAGAGAAATGGGGAAACAGGCCAATATTGGAATATGTCATGGATAGATCCTTTGGAAAACCCTATGGTATGTGCAAATGATGAGAATAAACTTTCAAGATTTCCGAAAAGACTTCCAAAAACTGCTTTTATGAAATCCAAACTGATTTTTACAATTAAGGAATTCTGTGGGGACGAGGGGAGTCACACAAAGAAATGAGAAGATTTGCAATTCGAACTTTAAGAGATTTTGGATTTGGAAAGCAATCTAGTCAAGAGGCAATGATGGAAGAAGAACTAGCTGAACTGTGCTCGAGACTCAATTCGAAATTGGAATCGGAAGGGAACACATTCTGCATGCAACAATTCTTTAATATTTCTGTGCTTAATATCATTTGGAGTATGATGGCAGGCGTCAGATTCAGTCATGATGATGAAAAGTTTAAGAAAGTTGTGTTCCTCATGAACCAAACTATGAAGCTGTTGGGAGGAACGGGAAATATTTTCATGGCATTTCCATTTCTCAGGCACATTTTGCCCAGACTTTCAGGCTACGGGGCAGTTAGAAAGGAAATGCTTTCTTCCCTTCATGGAACTTTCTTTGTAAAAATTTTCTATCTATTTTTTGGGATTTTACAAAGTACATAATGTTTATTTTAAACAATTCGTAGGACATATTGAACGAACGGAGAGATCGTGGATTATACAAACAGGTCCAGGGGGATTTTATTGACGTATTCTTAAATGAGATTGATAAGCATCAGAATGATGAGATGAAGGGGCTTTACACAGGTATTATAAATGAGAAAAGATCGACGATCATCTTGAGAACATGTAATTGATGTATCCAAAATTGTTACAGACCGTCAGTTCGTGATCACAGTGATGGACCTTTTTGTAGCTGGCTCGGAAACAACTGCCAATTCCCTTGAGTTTGCTATATTGTACATGATTCACTATCCCGAGGTTCAGAGGAAAGTACAAAAGGAAATCGACAGGGTTATCGGGAAAACAAAATTCCCGAATGTTACTGATAAGCAAAAGTATGTTTTTAATCGAACGTGTAGTGTCGTGTAGTTATAAGACATTCTTTACTAATTATATAATTACTGCAGCATGCCGTTCACGGATGCAACGATTCATGAAGTACTTCGATTGTCCAGTGTTGTTCCTGTGATTGTGAGATGCCCTCACGAAGACGCATTTGTGGGAAATTACCAAATTAAAAAGGTATGAACTAGAATTTCTAAAAGGCTTGAATCGATGAATCCGAAAGCGTTATAAATACTAAATACTTAATCAATAATTATGTTTTTCTTCAGGAAACTTTTACCATTCTTAACACACACAGTGCTCATCACGACCCTAAAGTTTGGGAAGAACCTTACAAATTCATTCCGGAGAGATTTTTGGATGAGAGTGAAAGCAGGCTGATTAACACGGACAAGGTGATGGCCTTTGGATTAGGTACACTCGGCAGTCATGCGAATAGAACTTTATGATTATATTTCTATGCATTTTAAAAGTGCTTACAAATCGTTTACATAATTGTAGGAAAGCGAGTTTGCCTTGGGGAAATTTTAGCTCGAGCAACTCTCTTCACATTTTTTGTGAGAATGTTGCAGAACTACTCATTTGCACAGTCCCCTGATCATCCGGATCCTTCTTTGAAGGGTATTCCTGGACTCACTCTCTCACCGGAACCCTATCACGTTGTAATTACTAGACGAAGTTAAATAACTAAAGAATCGACGTAGAAAAAAGAAGAATAAAGTAGTTCCATTGGTGCTCCATGTCTCGGGAATTGTGGTTAAAAATGAAGAAAATAAAAATCCCGTGTAATTTGCATTTTTTAAACCACTTTATTCTAGTAATAGAAAAAGTTATTAATTAAAAATTATGCATCACTTGCTTCTTCTTACTATTACGGTAAAAATGAATATTCTCGCTTTTTAATCAAGCATTGAATTTGTTAAATGGGAACCATCACCAAAACAGTTTTACACTAACATTAGAGCTCGAACAAATACTGGTTTAAATCTAGACTAATATATGAAGAAAAACAAAAAGAAGTCAATCGTTGAACAAAAACGAAATCAATCAGCTGCTTCAGTCATTCAAACAAAACAACAGTTTTGTCCATACTAGGTCGGGAACATGAGTCACTCATGTACGTCAGATAACAATGATAACATAAAGTTTCAAGACTAACAATCTTTCCGTAACTGGAGGAGTACAACTGACAATGCGTCCTTCACAGCATGGTAAACGATGTTTTTAATTTGCAGTTTGTCTTCGTGGTTGCTGTGTGTGTCGGACAGATTCCTAAATTCTTCCGTCAGTTGAAAGCAGTGGTTAACATTTTCTGGCGATACGAAGTCCTCAGCAATCTTAATACAGTTGTGGAGGTTTCGAACCTGAGAGAATACGAAATACTCACTAGATCTCTTAGTCTAACACAGACTTGCTTGAATTTTAAAAGCAACATTCTCACTAACCTGATGAGGTGCTCCAGCTGGAATGAACACCGCGTCTCCTTCGCATTGTACAATTGGAAATCCGATCACATTGTACTCGTTACGAAGTCGACTTCGAAGGTCCTTGTCCAAGTACACTACCTGGTCATGAATAGGGTCGTGATTGGGTTCAATCGCATGTCCTCGCTCAACTGAAACCTTCAGACGTAACAATATCCGGAAACATTAGCTCTCATTAACTTTCCACGAATTTCCTATATTGCAAAACGAGTTACCTTATTAATGAGATCTCTGATTTTATCTGCATCCCACGGTCGATAAATGTGCCACAGGGCACCTGGAACTTCTTTTCCTTGTTGAACCCTCCGAACAGTCACGTCATCGCAATCTGAATCTTCAATTGCGTCCATAACAGCTGTCGACACAAAAAAATAACCATCACATTCTACATCAGTTACATCACTAACATGTCTTGATAGTTTTCACTTAAATTACCTTTGTTATGACCTACCACGTCACAGTTCTTAGGCACTCCAACATGAACCATTACATTTACAGCGTCTGATATATCCAAATGGAGATTAGTAGTTCCTTTCTCTAAATGGTTACCGTCGCCGTAAGCAATATACATTTTGGGGCCTAAATCCGGTTTTATGAAGTTACTGGGTAATCTGGCAGCAAGGTTTAACCGTCCAGTTCGATGTGTGTATTCCTTTAATGGTAGGGCGGACATGAGGTCCTGAAAGCGATCCGGAAGAAATGTTGCGAAGTCTTCACCAGCAGGCCAGTCTTTTAATTTCAGAAGCATAGGTACACCTTCATCATCTTTGAGTCTTTTTGAGACATCTTCAAAGCCTTCCCAAAAACTGCTCAGAAGCTGCGCAGGGACGGTCTTGCCCGTCATACAGTTGACTAAATCATTTTTAGCTTCTCCGCAGTCCTTATTGAATGCCTCTGGCGTCCACAGACCCCGCGTCAGTTGTTGTCCAACGTTGGAAACTAAACCAAATTATCATTCATTCTCGTCAGCATCTCATACAAAACAGAAACTGAATATACACTGGTGTGCTAATTGACTAAGTACTAAGTACCAGACACTTACCAATAACTGGTTGTCCTCTAACCCACAAATCTTTGAACAATTTGTAATTATCCTCTTTCTCGGGATCTTGAAGTCTTAGGAGAGTACCCGAGCACAGCCATACGTGCGGTAAGTTTGGGTACAACATTTTAGTAACACCAATGGTACAAACTTTTACTTCTACCTCGGCTTTTTGGTAATAAGAATTGTTATTAGTTCGAACAAAATGCTTGTGCTCCACTGTGTTCTTCCTCTCAGCTTTACAATTGGATCCTCTCTGCTCATCGGGCTTTGCTCCTATCCTCGCTGAGCCATTACATGAACCACTGTTAATTTGGGGTTCCGAAGGTTGAGGCATAATTGATCCCATGATGAAATCGTCTCCTGAATCTCCGTCAGAATCTTCCGATTCATCTTTGGCAGCATTGACTGCAGCAGTTTCACTATCAGTTGGTATGTTTTTGGATTTCTTGTCACAAGTGAGAACATGTCCTAAGAGGCTGCTTCCTTCGTCTTCGGAGTCACTTTCTTGAGAATCAGAAGTCTGCAGACGAAATAATCAGAACAGTCACAATTTTGAAATTTTACAGGTAGAAAACAAGAACATGAGTAATCGTGCGTTCATTACCTTGCGCTTCTTAACTGGTGGAGCATCGTTGATTGTAGTTGGACCAGCTACCGTCGCTTTCATAGGTGACTTATTCTACAAAATTACAACCTGATTATTTTCATATTATGGTAAATTTTTATTTAATGTAATAATCTAATGTTAACCATAATGTTGCTTTCGTTTAGCTTTAGCTTCTCAATTTCAGGACACCCACAATTTTGTCGTATTTTATACATGTTCCGAACTTCGTGAAGGTTTTTTATAATACTGTCAAGAGCCTTCTGAGGAATAATCTGGGTCAGGGACAACAGTTCCGGCTTGTGCATGCCCTTGGAATTGCTGGTACACAACAACCACTTATACTGGTCTCGGTTCCCTGCATTTTCGTTTTGCTCCTTGAAAAATAATGCACCAGTTAGTACATGGTATATTAAATTTAAATTAATTTGAGTAATCGGTTGGAAGAATGTACACAACATACCCTCTCTCCTGCAGCTCTTCGAGCTTTGAAACACTCCGGGCATACCATAAGTCCACATTTATCGCAAGTCCAATGATAATTAAACACTGTTGTAGCACAAACATCACACATCTCGCGGACCTGATCAACGAGTCGTTTCCAATAAATCTTTCCTTCTTTTCCAAGTTGCTTGTTAATCTCCAAAGTCTCCCTTTCTTGTTGCAGAAGTGCACACAAAGGGTCTCCCAACTGAGATATCAAATGTTGACAAAGCTCTAGGTCAAGTTCCGATGGGGCAGTGTCAGCAGAAGCAAGCCATGGTTTGATATCAGCCTACAAATCACACCAAAATAAAACAAATTTATTTTTGAAATTGTACATCAATTGGAAAACTTATAATTCTCTTTTCATACCTCGGAAGGATCTATAGTTGGATCGCAAAATCCAACAGCAGAAACAAAAGCCTGGTTTTTTCCAGTTTTCGGTTTTCTCGAAATAAGTTTACGGAAAGCAGCAAATCTGCAGATAATGTTTTTGGCTTTCCTACCCATATTATTGAAATTCTGACATTCTCTACAACAAGACATCTTATGCTTATGAGTAATCTTGTAACAGTTTCTTCGTTGGATGTATGTATGGCCTGCAGAATTCCCACCCGATACCGTCTCCCCAACGGGTCTCGGTTGATGCTGGCGATTCGGCACAATTTCCCCATTAACAGATTCCTGTTCCGATGATTCCATTGACTCAATAAACTCGTCAGGAGAATCACTAGGAGTTGTAGAAGGGCAGATATTCACTCTCATTTCCGCATTAAAATGGCCATTTCTGCAAATAAACATGGCGTTCAATCAGAACTTATTATTTCAACTTAAAAACCAGCATAGTTGACGAAACAATCTTATCTTCATCTAAATTTTATCTTACCCAGTCCCTAGCTTAATCTTTACTTCAGCAGTTTCATCCGCCGCTGCCTGTTCCAATTTTACACAACCATCCCCGTCCATCGAAATACTTACAGCTTTCTCCTCCGGCTCCAATTTAATGTGCATCTCCGAGCCCCCTCCACCATGTCCTCCATTCGACGAATCCATTTTAGCTGACACACACAGATCCTAATACTCCAGACTAGCTCAGAAATATACAACACTGAATCAATTATCGTTTCTCAATATATCTCCCATTCTCCAGTTCACATAGTACACATCCGGAGGCTGAAAAAGATGTGCGCTTACCTCGAATCAAATAGACATCTTCTTTTGCAGACGTAGAGCAATGATTATGAAGTTAAATGATTACTGAATGATCAGCTAAGACGCGCAAGGCCGAATGAATGCTGAGCGGATGCAGGAATTCCAGGAAAAATTCTATTGATTCTATTGATGTGTTATGGTGTGTGTTTGTGTGTGCGGCTCAGTTGGCGGCCTACGGAGAAGTGAGCCTGAAGTGTAAATAGCAAAATAACAACGTCAACTTGGGCCTCGCGCCAATTTCTCTTCAATGGGCTGGGGCACCTTGAGACTTAAAGCCTTGAGACTTGTTGCGAGAGAGATCAGTTGAAAATTGATTGTATCATTTCATGGTTAATAGTTTACTGTGTTCAATTCGGTTTTGACTGTAATGTGCGAAGGAGTTTATTAACAGAGAATACATATATTATTAATAAAGATGAAACAATTTAACAATGTAAGTAAGAGAAAGGCTGCAAGAAGAAGGTCGAATATAATAACTTGATATTAGTAATCTAGGTCATGTCTATGAATGAAAATAAAAATCATGCGGTTAGATGGGAAAATGAATGCAGCTTGGATGTA
>JAQGAD010001610.1:0-18162 GCA_034696625.1 Isotomurus palustris | reverse complement strand
TTCAAACTCACTTTGTACGGAGACTGAGTCGTCAATGGAGCCACTCCGTGTTCGGGAGCCATCTTCTCGCAAACTTTTTCTGTAACCGGAGCTCCTCCAGGATACCCGAAACTCCCATCCGAAAACAACGCTACCAGGAGACACAACAGAACTCCTCTGGAACTCCAAATCTCTCTGGAATGTCTAGCCATCTTTAACGCGTCTCTGAAAATAAAAATTACCACGAAGCAATTAAATCTCTGCTCTCTGCACACAATCAACTGTTCCCAATCTCATCTCAATTAACCTCAACAAGTCATCTTCACATGAGAGCTACTGGGTTTCATGCAAAACAGAGATACCAATTAGCTATGTATGCAAATCTCCTGTCCATAGAACATTCCTTTCATTAACTCACTCATCCTACCTTTCCTACCTGCCTACCTGCCTGCCTATCGCTAATTCATTTGCAGGTAGCAAAAAACGAGATGAATAACCCCACACGAGAGCATTTCAAAAGAATCCCAGTCTGTAGTTCTGTAGACACACTTTTATTTTATGTTTGGCCAATTGTGTCATGGAGAAGTTGTATTGATCTCGCCCAACCGGAAATTGCGTGTGGACAGACCCTTCAAAAGTTCCCAGGTGGGTTCTATTCATCTATTCAATATTCTAATTCGCTCTCATGCAATTTTTATTGCACATCGTCCTCTTTTATAATAAACTGATTGACAATTGACACTTGCCACACACACCCAGTAAACCACGCTTACACAACTGATTACTTAACATTAACACACTCTCCATTTTGATAAAGATAAAGACTACTGGCTTATCAAATGAAGTTTATCTGTGGTGCTGGTCAAGTTCAAGATTCAAGCCATCGGTGATTGTAAAGTAAATTGTAAAGTCTACAACAATATTATATTAAATATACACGATTACAATCTAATTCTTTCGGCACGTGGTTGCGTAATAATATATTTTATATTGAAGGTAGATGTGCTCTCCAGACTCAAATTACTCATTGATTAAGTAAGCACTGCTGCTGCTGCTGCTGCTGTAATAGTTCTGCATAAGTTTAAAATTTGCAGAATGATGTCATGTCATTATTCACACATTCATTTATGGTAGAGCACAATATGACATTCCATCATCATCCAATGTGAAGTACAGGTATCTCTCAATTAACTCCTAATTCAATTCTAATTATAAATTCAAAGGTAATCTTGTTATTTCCACTTCAATTGAGAAAGTGAATTACTCAAATTCAACCAGTTAATTAAAATTTGGAACAAAACAGTCCCTGAAATCATCCTCCTCTCTTTTGCCTTTGTTATTCACGCGTAGTTGTACAAACATCCTTCAACTTGGTGAAGCGATGATGACAGTCAAATTGAACTACGAAGGATTCACCCATGAATGTGAAATCTCTTTGTTCACACTTTTGTGATGCTCAGTTTAACATTCCAAAATGCAAATCCGTAATACACGTGATAGTTACGGTGAGTGATTAAAGTATTAATCATCTACAAACAATAAACTACAAACACACCTTCTCTCTTTTAATTTTATGACCACATCTGACACGAAAGCGATGAGTGTGGGTGTGTAGACGATATTCAACGCGATTCCCACACAAAGTCACTCTCTTCATTCTTCGAAGAAGATGCGATTTTATGGCCAACGCAATTCACTCCTTACGTCTTACGCCTTAATAACATCGTCATCTTCGTTTATTAAACTAGATGCGTCCAGTTAAATAATGCACAGCGTACAACCTACAACGTACCTGAATTTGTTCTCTTTTGCGATTCGCTAGATTTCTTGCAGCTTTTGAAGGTTTTCTTACGGGGAAAACCACTTTTTATCACTCCTTCGTATGAAATGATATGCAAAATCCTTCCAAGAATTGCAAGCCTTGGTTCGCTGACTTTGCAAGTAACTTATTTAGATAACTGCGTTTAACTTTTCTGACGAAAATGCTCCCGGATCCAGTTCAACTGTCTGTATAAGGCAGACTTCTATAGACTAACTTATTTTCTATAAATCTAGAATATTTTATTTCCCCTAACTGTATACGACATACGAAGCATCATTGTAAACATAAGTTTTGGTTTATCTAAACTGAATTCAACAGAAAAGAAACACTTGCGTCATTATTATTTCATTAACTTTATCGCTATCACTGCAAGGCGTTTGTATGCAGCAACTAGCACTGCTCGAGTTATTGTGTGGCTGTCAGGAAGGCTATTGTACTTTTCAGAATACTTTTAGAAGAACTATGAGATGAGGACAAATACATCTAGAAATTAGTTCCACACTCATTCTAGGAATCCCAAGTCATTAGTCATTTCGCCAGAAGTCCTTTGGCGAGTAAAATTCTACGGTTTATCTCAAAACTCAGCTTAAAATTCCGTATTGCATCATTCAACGCCTCGTTTTATTCAAATGCAAAAAGCGTTTAATGTGGACGTGATGTCTGCATGCACGATTAAATGATATTCAAATATGGGCCAAAGTACATACAACTTTGAAACATAGTCTGGCTGCGCTTATCTCTTGGCTGGTTAAAGATTGATAATCCAATCATTCTAAGTCGGGAACATTGAAATTAAACCTACGATCTGTAATTCACCACCGCCGTTTGATACCGCTTAATTCCTGACCTGATCTAACGATTATTATTTAACCAGGAAGTTTTACAGCTTCTAAATCGATGAGTCCATAAAGGCCATTAATCCCTTGTAACTCAATCGCCCTAAAACTTTGTTTGCCTTTTAATAAAACACGACACAGTTTTTTAACCAGTTTCCTGGAAATGTAGCAATTATGTCTGCGTTGTAAAAAGTTTGTTTCATAATGTCCATAAAATGTCCTATTGGGTCTATTCACACAATAATGACAGACTCAAGCTTATCATGCTTATCACTTGAACAGAAGAACTGTCTCCTGCCAGCCAGCAGTAAAGTAACCCACTCACTCTAATAGTCAATAGAAACTTCCTCTGTTGTCCGTATTGATTTACACTCGTTTTGGGTCAAACATGGGGAAATTAATGCTTTCCTTAAATAATAAAACACACTTGTGAGAAGAAAGCAAATACCACGCAGACAGTTCTTTACTACTACTTTACTACACACCCTGTGTATCACTCCCATTGTCATTTGTGTGTCAAATATCGACTCGATTTCCATTCCCACATCCATTTTAACATTAATGCCTCCATTTTCTACAAACTTTTCTGAATCACTCTCATGCATTATTAACTCACTTATATTCTAGTTGATAACACTACTGAACCACTTGTGTCTGTGATAAGCCCTTATCCACATGTATGTCACAACCTTTTAAAGAACAATTCATACTTACACACACACACACTCATCTCTGATTCTGATCTACGTGCCCACTTAAGAATTCCCCATCCCAGCAGCTTTACTTACTTACTTCCAATTTCCAATAATTACTTATGTACTACCCAAAAGAATAATTGATTACTCATGTACAATTACATTTATTGACCGCACGCATGATTTAATCTCATGTAATTAATCTTTACATAATTAAATCAGTAATCGAAAAATCTTGTAGTTCAATGTTCAAAAATTGAGATTACAAAGAAAGAATTAATAGTACATAAAACATAGTGTACAAAATGAACAATGTACACCTCCACCTTCCTCTCGTGGTTTATAGTTTATAAATGTACAACCAATTAAGCCCAAAGAACAGAAAGTAAATTTGGAGATTGGAAGTTTGGGAGTACCACCCGTACTAAAGAAGTAACCTTAGACAATCCACAATCGCATCATTAACACGTGAATTATTACCGATGATTGCTCTCTATAAATTCCAATCTGTATTTTTCAATGCTGAGCTGCCCTTCAACAAAAGCTTTCTACACGCTGCACACATTCTTCCATTAATACTTTTAATACTATTTTTACACCTTTGCGGAAGTTACCAAGCATAAAACTAAAACACAAGAGAGACTATAAATACAAAATGCTCAACACACTTACTTTTGTTCTCTATTTTAGCGAGGGTACTCAACCACAAAGACTTTCGATTGTTTTTATCCGACAAAGTCGACAAGAATCCGGTCTTTATTTTTTTAATTAGATTTTCCGTTGTTTCTCACTTTAATTCACTTCACAGTTCACTAGCAGCAGCAGCAGCAGCAGAACTTTAAAAGGCTGAGAGACGCAACCTTAACTTACGGCTGCTAATGAGAGTCTGCGAAAGATGATCTCAACTTCTCAACTAGAATTAGTTTCCGTATTTAAATAACAATATTATTGCTTCGTTAACACTAAAAACTCACAACTCACTCGCAGCAGTCGCAGCCAACAATGCAATATGCAATGTGTTCAACTGTTCATTCATTCAACGAGGTTTCCTTCAAGGACAGAATCTTCTACTTCTTCGTAGTCTCCTTATTCATCTCTCACTCGCAGCCTACGATGTCCAAATCCACTTGGACTTTTTGCTTCACAATATTCACAAACTGACTGTGTCTTTACTCCGTACTCCTCTGCTGTTACTTACTTCTCAGTAGTAAGTTGATAGTAAAGTAAGTAGGCACGATGGGTCTTTTTTGGTAAAACTCAAAAGATATGCAGCAGCAAGAAGCGATGATGATGATGAATAGCTGAGAAGTAAGTCTGAGTCACTGCTCAGCTCAACAAGAAATGCCTCGGGATGTTTTTATAATTTTTGTGTTATGTCTGCTGCTGCACGATAAAGCTACGGACAATTTGGACTTCTTTGTTATCTTAACTCTTAAGTATTCTTAAGACGGTGATGATGAGGTGATACTCAAGTGTGGAGTCGACTTGTTGACGTTACAGAATGACGGAAGGCTTATTAGGAACTGTGAGCAGTTAAAAGTTAGAGAGTACTAATTACACTTGGCTTGGCTGTGTGTGTCGAGGTAAAAAGTGAGAGGACAGCTTAGCTTCGAAAGATTAGAGGCAGGTTGGGATTTTATTTGTACAGGTGAGTGAGACACAATTCCCCTTCCACAGACCGAATGAGACTAACTAACTGAAGGGCAAGTTGGAAGAATTTCGAGTGGTCTTTTTCCCATGTAACTCAACGCTGAAAGGTTCGCATTATTCGCATATTCGCACTGCATGTGAATTCCCCATCTAATCTTCCAACACTTAAACACTACAGCAAACTCACAAATTCACATGCATGCTAACCAGCAAATTGAACGGAATGTAAGTGAACTTTAAGCAAAGGCAAATATTTAACATGAGGTGTATGCTGTTCTTTTTCCAAATGCATTAATCAAAAAATGAATGTTGAGTGTGTGTGTTTGTGCAAGTATACAGGAGCAGCAGTTAAGAATAGGTAAGCAGATCTCGTAAAAGATACGCTCGATGAGTTAGCAAACACACAAGGAATTATTGCACATGTACTTTAAATGCTTAAGTGTGTACAAGTGTACATTAACTAACTTAAGTTCAGTTGCGTTTGCGGACACACCAAACCAAACTAAAAGTCTCCACAATTGATTGGAGGCAGTGCACCTTCGTTTCTTTATTATTCCTCCGCAGGTCTTAACGAGTTTAATGTATACACACAAACACAACAATGCAAGGATGAGAATAAGATGGACAATCACAATGCGCAATGTAATAAAGTGTTCGCTCTTGTTGTGCAGGCAGAAAGGTGTGGTTAAGTTAAATGGTAATTGAAGGGAGTGCAACAGAATGAAATGGGAATTCAATGAGTTAATCATTTTATGAAAGACGGACGACACTGACGTGACGTGTAGCTCAATTTAATGGGATTTGCATTTACGAACTACAACAGAAGGCTGTGATGATTGGAATCTATTGGAAATTGGATCATTGGAAGTCTGTCTGTGTCTCATTGTTATGTAACACCTGAAAGGAATGCAGACAAGTCTCCTGATAATTGTGTAATGTCAGTTTATTACTGTTAATTGCCGTCTGACGCATTATGACAAGTTATTTAGTCAAAGTTATCTTCTGTGGGTGTTTAACTGCTTGCCAAAATTCAGAAAATGTTCGGACAAATGTCACCCTGAAATTTAAATTCAGATGAATTCATTTCCTTCCTTTTGTGTAACAAAAATTATGAAGAATTTTGTAGAATTTTGGAACTTACACAAGTTCAAACTCAGTGACGTCTGCGTTTTGAGGTGCGGTCCATTCCAGAACAATTTTCTTTTTGTCTTCTGGAGAAGAATGAGTAGCAGCGTTTTTGGTGCCTTCAAAACATCCCACAGCTTTCATTTTCCTCTCGGAATCTTTGGAAAAAGTTCCATAGGCTGTTTTCGCATCTCCAGGTTTCTTTACGATGGCCAAGAATCCTCTGAAGAAGTCTGATGCTGGAGCTGTCAGCGTGAAGGACAGTTTTTGTCCCACACGAACTTTACTCGAGCTTAGAGAAATATTGAACGGAGACGAGGACTTTTGAGGATCTTCTCCGTGACCGGGATGCATTTTCTCACAAACTTTTGGAGAATTTGGAGCTCCAGTTCCATACGCTAAAGTTTGGTGAACGAGATGCGCTGAAAAATATGTCACTGCGAAGAGTACAGCAATTGTCTTCGAGGGCATCTTGAGATTTCTGGAGATTAAGAAGTAAGGAAGATGAGGAGCAGAGCACAGAAGGTGAACTAAGAAACTGAAGCACTGCACTGGAAACTGGAATTGGAATAGTTTAAATCAAATTAACTGCAACTCATTAGTCGCTTAATGAAGGCCATTAGCCGTATAACAATTAATTAATTACACAACAGGCATCCCACATATCTGCTTTAGATTATTCTTGGAAATCCTAATGGGCACATCACTCAGTTTTATTTTATGCAATGAAGTTTCAATTTCTGCTTACCGTATTTTGATTTGTTCTATCTGTCTATTTGCATTCCCTGTAACTATCGTCATCAGCCGGGAATAATAAAGATATGCAAAAAAAGAATAAAAACAAGTGCAGAAGGTTATGTAAACCACACACGTATAGTAGTAACAATAGTCGCATTAACTCAAAAGCAGTTAACTTTAGTTGTTTGCATGTGACTGTGCATACTAAAAAGTCACAATGAATTGATATTAAAAATTATACAACAACGATAGTGCAATTTTAATATTAGGCGATTGTCAATCATGCACAATCAAATAAATATCGAATCATTGTGTATTTCGATAAATTGTGAATGGAGATCACTCTCTGGATACTCTCTACAGGTTCACTATTTGTTCTTGTTCTATTCGTTTATAGAAAAATAACAGCTTATTAATAATTCGTAGTTGTAGGTAGGTCAAATATTTGTAATATCGCTATTCAGTTTTACAAATGGGAAACAGTTTTGGGTCTGGTGAATGTCCCAAATCCTGCCGCAGTTTTGGTTGCCATTCGAACTCGATAAGCCAGTCCTCTCTGCAAGCCTCCCACCACAATTGCTGCAAATAAAAATAACATCAGCAACTATATAGTTATAAAAGTAATAAGTCCAGCAGTTAATTAATTACATTCATCTCTGCTTGTGACGTTCCTCCAAGGGTCGCAACTCCTGAAGATCCGAATCTGGAGGACGTACTCCTCCACAGGAAGAACTTGTCTCTCTCCAGACTTCTCCTCCTCGTGGATTTCTTCTTCCCCATCAAAAGAATTCGCCATGCTCTCCTGAACGCGTAGAAGTTCACTGGAATCCAAAAACGAAACCGTCCAAACGCGCTTCCCTTCGGTGAGGTTTACGACTTGACACAAAATGCTCTCTTCGTCTGGAACCGAGTCGCAAATGAATTTGGGATGTGGGGGTGGCTCTGCAATATCCACGCGGATGTTCTTCTCAACAGCTCCCAAAGGATTGTGTCCTCTGCACGTGTACTCTCCTTTTGTTTCATCCGTTAGAAACACCTGTCCAATTAATTAATTAATCAATTAATTAATCACATTAATCTCAGCGAAGCGTTAAGCAGACTTACCCTGAGAACAGACCAGTTTTTCTGAGGCCTGGATATCTCGTACCTCCCTTCCTTCGCTTCCACATCAATTCCATTTAGTTTCCAACTGAACTTTGCTTCTGGGTGAGCACGGACTCCACACGCAATTTCCTTCCACTCGCCTTCCACGCCCCACTGAATCGCTGCACCAGAGTCAGGCGTCTCCAGCAGCTGAGGACTTCGTCCCACCATCTTCTTCTTTAACGCTGTTTTCCGAGATAACCGGCCACGGATGGATAACGGCTTGTGTGTTGGGAGATGCGACGTCTGGAGTCCCAGTCCAAAAGGTCCTCCAAGTCCATCCGTCACTTGGCTCACACACAACACACCCGCAAGCACGGAGAGTTTCAAAAGATGAGACTGAAGCATTTTGCTGGTAGACTACTTTAAATGCAACTTGAAATGATAGTGCCCTGGAGTTGGGAGTCGTTCTTTTATGCTCAATTTCAAAATCACAGTTCCCCGTATCGTTTACTTAAGCATCACATATCTCACACAGATTTCCAGCTTACTAAAATGACTCACACTCATCGACGGTCTCCGATAAACGATGAGCTTCCATAAACTCCATAAGCATCTCTGTAGGCAGGTTGGATGACACACGCCAATCAATGTTTAAGTATTGACTGCTCATTGACACTGGCAAGGAATTACTCAGCCAGAAGCCAAAGCAGAAACACTTCACTTGGCTTAAGTGGTTTTACAAACACACATGCAAACAACACAGACTGAAGAGGTTCACTTCTTTATTAAGTACACAGATTTTATTTCAGCTTGCTTTCAATTACAAATGAAGAAGCTTAAGCGTTTATCGTTTAATATGAATTGACTTAATGTTTACATCGGAGCACCGAGATGTCTACGACACAAAACGAGAGGCACGAACTGACCGGTGAGGACAATAATTCCAATGACGCAGATTAACGACGTAGCATAGTAGAACTTAATCGCGATCCTTCGTCCTTCCCAAATCTCCTGCAATTAATTAAATGATGCCGTTTAATTCATTTCTCCGCAGCTGTCCTACTTTTAAAGCTGCAGATAGTTTTCCTGACTTTACCAAAGCATAAAAGTCCTTTTCAGTTTCAAAGGTGAGAAGGTCATTTTCCACCCAGGGAAGCATCGGACCTGGAAGAACCCTTCGGAGAACATACTTCCCATCAATCTCCATCACCAATTGGTACGTATGCAGCTACATAGAAAGAGATCAAGCACCCATCAATTATATTAACTATCCCATTAATTAATTAAAGGTTAAACAAGTTAATTAAGCCTCACAGCCATGTAAATGTGGGTCAAAAAGTGAATGAGGACTTGGAGGCCTGCGATATACATAACTGCACAAGGAATGTACGCTCGTCTCACGCTAGGAGCCATGAACAGCGATCCCACTGTCATCAATTAAAGTCACGCAAACACTTAATTAAAATTAACCAACCAAAGGCAATTGCATT
Organism: Isotomurus palustris; assembly: GCA_034696625.1. Taxonomy (NCBI): domain Eukaryota; kingdom Metazoa; phylum Arthropoda; class Collembola; order Entomobryomorpha; family Isotomidae; genus Isotomurus; species Isotomurus palustris. The sequence continues at coordinate 8,741 of JAQGAD010001610.1, read as the reverse complement.
AAGTATTAAGGGCCTCACTCCTCCTTACTTCCAAAGATGTAGACACACTGACCAAGGTACCAATGAATCCACCGGAAATAATGGGCAACAAGTCTGTCCCGTTCTACGGGAGCTCCCGGTAAATTCTCAACGAGACTTCCGATCCTGTGGGGCCTTCCTTGAACTCCGAATCCCGCAGCTCCAACCACAAAGTTAAAAACCAGGACTGCCGATCCAGCAAGTCCCAAAGTGGAATGGATCACCGCCTTTCCACCGATACTCCGCCATTCCCACTCCAACTCCACAGCGATTAGAATCGTTCCTGGGATCATTAGCACGAGTCCCAGGACGGAGAAGATCATGTGCATCTAATCAACAAGGCAATTAAATTAATCTCTGATAAGCTTCGATAAGACGTGATCACTTACGAAGGCCCATATGGGAATATTTCCACAGACTGTGTTGCTGTAAGCCTCCCGACCATATTTCGCGAAGAACATCGACCAAGGAACAAACAAGGCGAATGCAACGAGGCACAGAATCCCATGGAATTTTATCATCTCACGACTCTTGGGTTCCAACTGCGGAATTCAAAGCAATTAATTAATTGAAACCAATTAAAATTAAGGATTTGGAGATTTATAAAGAACCTTACAATCTGAGGGTTGTTGTTTAATGAATCGTGGGATATTTTGGTGTCACTCACCACAGCCATGTGGTGGAACAGCAGAGACCCTAAAAAACAAACAAAAAGCATTATCGAAGTCTTGGAACTGGAATTCCTGGAAGATTACAAAACTGAATCTCACCGTAGTTGGTATCATTAAAATCCAAAAAGTTATTCAGCCTTCCAAAAGCCAAGAACACATGCCACTCCTTGTCGGAACCTCCTTCCACCGGAGCATTTGGATGTGGAAACAGAACTTCAAAGTCACACGCAACCACTCCGTTGTCCTGCGCGTATCCTCGTCGTCTCCGCACTCTCACCACAAACTTGTCCTCCTCTTTCTCCATAACGTTCTCGTACTTCTTGTTCACAGCCATGTGAAGCGTCACGAGATGACCTAGCGGTCCTTGTCCACAGAACATCACGAAATCATCGCCCATCCAAATGTCGTGTGAGAATCCAATCGCCACGAAGCCTTCGGGAGCTGTGGCTTCCATTTGAATCCGAAGCCATCCACTTTTCTCGGCGGGTTCGATTTCAACCACTGCGGGTTCTTCAGCATCTCTTCGGTTCCGAATTACTTTCTTGCCTGTCGGGCTTATCGCTGCAGCTACCCGGCAAATCCGAGAATCAGCACATCCTGAAGGATAGGAGAAACACGTTTTTGGAAACTCTACCGCATCTTTCTTTGGCTCTTCTTCATTCGGTGGGCTCCGAATCTTCCCGCAATTGCCGAAAATATCGGAAGCATCGATAGGAATTTTCGGAAGAATTCTCCAGTCTTCGGGCATTTTATGTCCGGGATCTTCAGTTGTCGTTGAGGTCGTTGACGAAGGATGAGGAGGAGTAGGAGGAGACTCGGGAGTTGTTTCGCTTACTTCTGGAGGCTCCGGGGTTTCTGGAGGCTCCAGGGTTTCTGGCGGCAAGTCTGTTGAGGTTTCGGGTTCGGATTCGGATTCTCTCCAAGGAGGAAGAGCTCCTGGAGGTTTCAGTCCTCCTTGTCTGTTCTCGGGAGTCAAGTCTTTCGGATTGTATTGAGGTTGGGAGCGACCTGATTGACGTCTGTCGACTTTTTCGTCTTGTCCTGTGTCGAATTCGCCAATAGATTCTCCGTCTTCTCCTCTCTTTTCTTTTGCATCGTCAACTTCCAGAATGTTGAGGTTCGAAGTTTCGTCTGTGGATTCAGAATCAAGCTGAGCATTATCAGCCTCAGAGTCCTCGCGAGTGGAGTTGTTGTCGTTGTCCAGTTGGTTTGAAGGGTCGGTGAGAGTTTTCTTGGGAGGTTTGGAGTCTTCAGGTGGGGAATCCTTTAGTGGAGGGACGACAGGAGTCTCCCTGGGGGCCAATGCATTTGCCAGGAGATCTTCGAAGAAGATTTGAGAATTTTCCTGGAGGATGTCAGAATCTAAAAAAAAGTTGCAGAAATTGCTGGGTGGAAGAAGATGTAGTTTTTTTTTAAGTTCGGAATTAATACCTTCCATTTTAGCGAAGGAAGTTGAGGTGAAGAGAAGGAGGGTCAGTAGGAAGCTCGACCTCCCTCCTATGAAGGTCAGTTCCATTTTGTAACTTGAGCGAAGGGAAAAAGAAGTAGCAGTGAAATGAGACACGAAGAAATTGGAGCTACGGAAGTCAAGGTCAGCGATGCCAAACGCTGCAGCGTCTTTGAAAGTCGCAAGTTAGTTCCACACAATTTGTATCTACAGTGACAATGAACGGAAGTTCTCTGCTCTTGACAATCAACGTTATATTGCAAATGCGATGAAATAAAAGTAAAAATGGTAGATGAGATGAAATGATGATGAGATGTTCTTTTATTGAACTGGGTCATATTGTAATCAAATAATTGGATCATTTATTTAAGTAGGTCATATGATATCCGCCTTGTAGGGAAACCTGATGTTAAGCTCCGAAGTAGTTGAGAACAGACATCCACATGTTTTTGAAATGTCCCCAAGCGCCGTCCACCCCAGGAGGAGATAAGTTGCTGCTGCTGCTGGTCTCGTTCTTCTGCGTCGGTGTTGGAAGATCTCGAGGTAACTGGAAGCTCTTGTGGATTAACGTGGACGGACCTTTTGCAGCTGAAGCTTCGACAACCGAAGACCGCGTCAGATTAATGAAGCTGTGAACTTGTTGAGAGTTACTGTCAAGAGATTGTCTTGTCACAGTGATCCTCTGGGGTCCTGTGAGATTATCCCAAATGGTCCAGAAGTTCTGCACAAAAGTCACCCTGAAAACAAATTAACATGGAAATGACTTCGAAACTCTCACCTACGAATGAAAGAAATGAAGGCTCACTTGACTTCAAAGTCTTCACTGGGAGAAGCGATTTGAGATGGAGATATCCACACAAGTCTGACGAGACTCTTCTCAATGTTATCCTTGTGGGTCATGGCGCTCGCTTCCCGTCCGAAGCAGTTCACAGGTTGACTCCGAATGAGGTCGGAGTGCGGCAGGTCGAAGTGTCCGTAGTTGTTTGCTTCTTCCGCAGGCCTCTTCACCATTACAAAGAACCCTTTGAATCCAGGTTGGTCTGGGGAAGTAAGGCTGAGGGTCAAAGTCACAGGAGAGCCTGCAGGAACGGAAGTCTTGTCCACAGTCACCGTGTAAGGACTTGGGGTAGTCTGAGACGCCACCCAATGTCCAGGACCCATGGATTCACATCTGCTCTCAGGAGCTCCACTCCCGTGACCTTCCACAAGGGTCACAAACGTTAAAGCCATTAAGGCTGCGATATGATGACCTATCGTGGCCTTCATTTTAAAAAGTCTCTTGAGAAAACTTCGCCAGCGAAGTGTTCCTTCACAGTCAAAAATTGGAATCTTCTCAAGGAGTAAACTTGTTCTGAGACACCAAGTGCAGGGACTTAAGTAACGGGAGATAAGAAATGCGGAAATGAAGTCCCTTGTGATTTTCCAAGGACCCTTTCGTCTGAAGTCAACAGCCTCTGAATGAGACCCTTCATCAGTAATCCACCACAAGCAGGAATATTGAAATGAACCTTCTCAAATCTCAAAAGTGAAGGACACATTTGGATCTAAATGTGAAGGACACCCGGCTACCTTTCAGCCTCAGAAGAGTGCACATTTGAATGAACTGATTCCTGGCTGAGTACGTCATGCGCTTTTTGTTATTGTTTTTATTTGTTCCTGTTTGTTGGATGAGTAAAGTAGCAGTAGCAGGAAAGTAGCTTCACAAACAATTGGAGCACAAGGCTTTGACTTCTGATTGACTACGCGACTGACACGATAATAGTAACTTGATTACTGGATAAAACTTAGGGGGGTGTTGGCGTTGATGGCCGTGAAGAAGAAGGCGAAGTCGACGACGACGAGTTTTCGAAGTCGAATAGATGCGGATGACTCTCCTGGAGTGACTTCAGTTCATCGATCAGTTTCATATGATCGAAAGAATCTGGACTGGAAGTGAAGGTGTGGAGCAGCTGCTTTCTCGATTCGGAAATCTCTCCGTAGTAAAAGTTAATCTGGACTGCCATTATGTGAGCGTCCTTAATTGTCTGTGTAATAATTAAGGAAAATAAAGACAAAGAGTCAGTTGAGATTCAATTAAAGAATTACCAATTAATTAATTAAGTAATCCTACCATGACTTTCGGGTCGAACTCTCCACGCATGAGGACAAGATCTTTTGAGTCCTTAAGGTCAGTGTAGTTGATGAGTCGAAGGACTTCTGGGGCGTTTTCTTTGTGAGTCTGGTACACCAAGAGGGGAGTGAAGTGGAAGGTCTTCTCCGTGTATTGCACAAGGAAGAATTCGTACCCATCAGTTCTTGGCATCGGCATCACAAACTGTTCGAAACATATTTATGAATTAAAGATTTAAAAATGAAACTTAAGCTACGTGTAGATTTCTAAATCGTACCACAGAGTGAGAAGAAGCCAGTTTTTCCATTTGGTCGAATACTGCTCCAGACATCACTGCTGCAAGGACACCGTCTTTCGCTTTTCGATGGAACTCCTGCCACAGCTACGCAATCCGAAAACCAAAAGTTATAGAGAATTTATTAATTTATTTTAGCTACACTTTTAGTAAATGAAGCTTTGAATCTTACGTAAACGATGTCCTCTCGACCCAAGTCGCTCAAGAGATTCACTTCCATCACATCCCGAAGAGACTGTATACAATTACAATTAAATACAAACTCATCTCGTGTCACAGGCTTTTAAAATCAGTTTCAAAAACTTACAAAAGCTTTCGCTTTGGACGATCCCTTGGAATCTGCTCCAGTTTTAGACTTCGCCGAGCGACTGTCCAGCTGCTCCAACTTTTCCAGCAATTCTTTCGGTGACGTCCTGTCAAAAAAAGTCGATTTTAAGCGATTACGAAGTGATATTAAAGTTTACATTTAATAATTTATCTATAAGTAAATTACATCTCCAATTGGGCGAACTTTTCTTTGTACTTTTGGAAATAAGTATTCCCAGCCAGTCGCCCTTTCCACTCTTCCAATTTCGCTTTCAAATCCGGTTCGATTTCCCTTCCACCATGAGACGACGCTGTAGACATTCCACATTTGCAAGTCATTTCCTTATGGTGAACCATTATGTGTTGACTCTTGAAGAAAGACGCTGATGAAGCCACACCCCCTGTGGGACTCAGGAGAAGCCCTCCTCCCCCACTGAGGTACTTTCTTAGACCCCCCGTCCCCCCAAACATTCTTTCTCCCGCTCCCCTACTCAAAATAGTCTTCCCAGGTGAAATCGCAAGTCGACCTAAAAGACACCTTGACCAACAAACGCTGCCACTCATCCTCACGAAAACCTAACTGTAACCCAATTAAAAATGCACTTCACAATTTAACAATGTTGTTCACAAATTCACAACTCAGAATGTAAACAATTTGCGACTTGTGCAAGCGAATGAGAAAAGACGAGGAGCTCGCAGATTTGGCGCATGCAAGTTTCAGGGGAAAAAGATACAGATTACGGAGTTCGGATTAATCAGATTCGTTTCTTCTTTATTACATTAATACCATTTGAAACTTCAATCATTGAACACAACACAAGTTAATTCATATTTACTTAACAGTCCTATTACAATTGATGTGTTGGTAATCTGTAACCAATACTTGCAGATATGGTATAATAATAATAATAATACACGTCCGTAGTTATACGGAAAAAATACAGAGAGAGAGAAGATTGTATGTTATAATAACACATCGGGATTTCAGGATCGTTAATTAATTATTAGTTGATAATAATATCGTTGAGTCATTAATTATTTAATGATTAAATCTACAGTACTTTCTACTTGTTTTTCTTGGCTGAGTTGATTCTGGAAACTCGGAGTTTAAACTCGTAGTCAGTAATACAGCTCACTCTCTGTCGCAAAGCGACTTTCCGTCCGTGTTCATACTTCTTGAAATCTTCACGACTACAGCGGTATATCCCAAAGCCATGTCCTTGATTTTTTTCAAGGTCTGGCATGACCTTCTTCCTGAACATATTGTTTAAACTTTGGAACGTTCTCGGCTTCTGATTCGGGTAAAGCAATTTGGAACTAAGCAAGAGTTTCCACACGTTGTGCCCACTTACAAACTGCGACAAGTCGTATTTCAATATTACGTCGAGAATATGCTGACATTCTGCGCGGGTATACCTGAATACAACAAACATTATTCGTAATTAATCATTAAGTCTACTTACTTTCTGACCGCTAACCAGTTTATACTGTAAAAACAAATGAATTAAGCTTACTCTGTTCGGTCTACGCGTTTATGGCGGTTCGTAGAAGTTGTGGCTACACTGCTTCCTGAATCCGAGTCTGATGACGGCCAAACTGGAGGAAGCATCTCCCCAACAACCTTGTCATCGTAGATATCCAGTCGTCTTTTCGATGGCGTGCCGCCGTTAGCAGCGCCATCATCCAGTTTTCTTTTCGATGACGGACCGGCTACCGGTTCAGCAATTGGTACTGCGCCTGGTGCAGCAGATGTGGAAGTCGATGTGGTCCTTTGATCAACTTCACGAGCAGGCGATGAATGAGCGATGCCGATGCCTCTTGATCTTCTTGCTTCCTGACCATTTACTTCCCTCTCATCCTCGCTGCTACTGGAGGGGCGTGGAATCTCAATGCGTCCCAAACCCCCAGGATAACGAAACGCTCGCTTTTGTCGTCGTACAGCCATCCTTTTTTAATCAACAATAAAAAATATGATATCACTTCAACTGAATACAGCAAATGCGGAAAACACGAAACATTCGAATTTTACTCACGGGATTCCGCCATTAGTCACTGCCTGACCTGTCTGGTGTGGAGGTGGTGGTGTACCTGCTATGAAACTATCCTCACTCTCCAAGTTAATATCTGAATCGATCACAAAGCTCGCCGATGCCGAGGCTGAATCCGGACGTTCTTGTGTTGAGGTAGAAGGGCTTGTAGCTGAAGAACTTGCAGCTTGTGCTTGTCTTTTACGTGGGGAATTACGTCTTGAAGGAGCTGGAGTGGAAAGTTTTTCAGCTGGTGTCTTCAGTCGCTGTGGAGTTGTTACAGTTTTTTCAGCTGGGACTTTTGGATCTGGGGTCTTCGGTCCTTGTGGAGCTGGAGTTTTTGTTCCAGCTCGTACTTTTGGATCTGGGGTCTCCGCTTGTGAGGCTGGAGGTGTTCCAGCCGGTACTTTTGGATCTGGGGTCTTCGCTTGTGAGGCTGGAGGTGTTCCAGCCGGTACTTTTGGATCTGGGGTCTTCGGTCTTTGTGGAGCTGGAGCAGTTGCTGTTTTGGCTGGGGTCTTCGGTCTTTGTGGAACTGAAGTAGTTGTTGTTTTAGCTGGAGTCTTCGGCCCTTTAGGAGCTGGAGCTGGAGCTGGAGCTGTAGTTGTTTTAGCTCGGGTCTTCGGTCCTTTAGGAGCTGGAGCTGTAGGTGTTTTAGCTCGGGTCTTCGGTCCTTGCTGAGTTGGAGCTGTAGTTGTTTCAGTTGGGAACTTAGGATCCAGGATCTTAGATCGTGTAGGATTCGAAACCGAAGGACTTGAACCTGGGGCCTTAAAAAATGCTGATTCCATCACTCGAAGTCTATGAAGGACTACCTTTGGTAGCAAAGAAGCTGCGGAAGAACTTGTCACTGGAGCTGAAGTTCCTTGGGCTGGGACTAAATGGCTCGAATCATTCTCCACAGGATTTGGAGCTGAAATTCCTTCAGCTGGAACCGACTGGTTTGATTCAGGCTCAACAGGATTCGGAGCTGTTTGACCGTTGTCATTACTATCTCTCTGACTGTCGGTAATATCTGCGTTTTGAACGCCCATCGTAATCATAATGTTTTTATCCAATGGCTGAGGTAGCGGAGGTTTCGCAAGGCGCCGCAGTTCCTTGCGACTTATCTTCTTCATTAATAAATCATGAGGTGAGTATTCCTCGAATTCGGAGGCTGTAAATCTACAGGATACAAAAATAATTATTAAGTACATCACTCACTCAACTGGCAATCCTTTTATTCTGAACAACTTGCCTATATTCCTTCAGATCAACACCCTTCCCATCCTTAGCGATCATGTCAATGATAAATGACAAATCAAACGCATCATTTGGCAAAAGGAGATTCTTAATACGAGGATTCGTCGACTGCAGCAAATACGGCGTATTTATCAAAATCACCAGATGGTCTCGATCTCCATCCATGGTATCGTCATACTTCACTACTTCACCACATCTTTGCTGCAATATCATACAATCCAAAATTATTATAAAATTAATTCGTTTTATTATTACGGTAACTCGTGCTCTTATCACACCATAAGAGTTAAAGACGGAAGATTTACCTTAATAGCTCTGACTAGATTTTTAACTCCAAGTTCATTAGGGAAAAAAGTGAACTCCAAAGGCTCCGGCAAATACATCGAAGTAGTAAACAGCAAAGGATGTAAGCGCTTTCCTTCCAACGAAAAAGGAATCGTTTCAATCACATCCATTTCACCACCCCCTTCGCCCTTCCCGAACTTCTTCGTAGTTCTGCTCATTATTTTCCACCTGTTGACTTGCTTACATTACAAATCTACACATATTAAACACCAACAGCGATGACAGCAGCGACACCAAATAACTGCAAATCCAAATATACCGTTAATATCCAAATTCAAAA
>JAQGAD010001609.1:0-18164 GCA_034696625.1 Isotomurus palustris | reverse complement strand
TAAGTCAGACACTCATCACATCTTGAGCTCTGTTATATTCTTTCGAAGGATAGACCTTTATGAAAGTGGAACTGAATTTTTTTGCGAAAATGCAACAGGATATGGCATTCAAATTGTAAAACGAATGCAGAGGAATGCGATTTCAATTTATGGATTGTATATTGCATATTTTTACCTGCCACTAAATGTTTTTATTTTGTACCTTCGCAACATTAAGTTTTACGGAAGAAAGTTCTCACTCTTAGCCGATTTTATGTTTTATTGTAAACAGTTAAACACATCTTCACGGTTAATTGTCCCTCTGTCCATTTACAGCTCAACGCTCACGAACAGCTTGTCCGAGGCTGTCTGTAATGCAATGATTGATAGTTTGCATATCTACGACCAAATCAGCACAAATAATTCTCACAAAACTTGAAAATTTCAAAAGAATGTTCGCATATGAGTCTGTCCATTTCGGTACTTGTTTTAATTCTGTCCACATTCTTATTTAAAATTATAAGAATAGTCCCACTCGTTAAAAAATCAGACGATTAGGGTCAGAATAACATTTCTTTAATGCATTTTATGATGGGTCAACTCGTATACACAAAACTGTATGTCTTTAGAGGACAAAGACGCAATTTATTTAAGAGAATTTATGTATAAATCTCTCGTGTCAAAAAGATATCCTTATAAAAATCTAATATTTGCATCTTTCATGCTTGACCGAAAAAGCTCTTTTTAGCAGTGACACATACAGGAGAGCTAGTTTTGATTTCCTGGTAAAATGTGTGTCCTCTCTCTATGAAGATTGTTCGCTAGCAAGTTCAAGTCTTTCACGCAGAAAACTGTTAGTCATGAATATGATAATGTCATTGTTGATTAGTTATTAGGTCTACGAGAGAGAGAGAGAGAGAGAGAAATGTCTGTTCCTCTGAAATTGTGACGGAATCTCTAAATGATCATAATAATCCTCGTCATTCATCTCCCTATTAGCAAAATCTCTCGCCAAGTCATCACTTAAGTATTTTCCGTCTCACACTACACATTCTTCTTTGAGATAAGAACAAGGCTTAGTGCATAAACGCAGTCACACTCGTCATTGTCCATTCTTATTGTTAACGTCAATGTACTGCTGACCTAGAAGAAGATATATTAAGCTAAGCTTATTTTTTGCCTCAGCTCAAAGAAGAAGAAGAATGTTACAAATCCCAACGCATAAAAATAAAGGCAAAGATACACAGAATACCTTCATTATATCTTTTAAAAGAAATATCGGTTTTCTCGCACCTGCAATTCACAAGGATTTTCGTGGTTAGTCAATCAAAATCGTTATACTTGGATTCAACTTCTTATTACCATTCAATAAAAATAACCTTTGCCTGAAACTAAAGTATTAAAAAAACCACTAAGTGCAGTAGTGTGGTTTGTAACCTGCACTTCATATCTTCCAATCAATCGTTGATAAATTCATAAGCACGTGTTGTAGGCTGACACATTCTCGTGTTCATAGAAGCGTCTCCGATTCAAGAAGTAGTGTAGTGTGTTACACGGCTTTAATTCTTCATTTTTATTTCTTTCCTACGAGCTACTTCAGAAATTCTCACCTCCCTTTCAATTTATTAAAAACGAAGTCTTAATTCCTGTAGTACTTTATGCACTTTGCGCTGAATGAGATGAAGAGTAAAAAATTCTGCACATCACAGGACACAGGGGAGTATACTGTGGATAAAGAATAAGTGAATTGTAACTACTATAATATGACGAATAAAAATGAATAATTCCATTGTTATCCTGGTGCAAAAAATGCGTGTAATTTATGCGATTGCTAAAATTACTTTTGTACTTGAATACCTTTTGAAGTGTAAGAAAAGGAACATCGCCGCAGATATGTAAAAGAAATGAATGCAAAAAGGCAAAAGACCCGTTAGGAAGTTTAAAAAGAGATTCACTCACACTCTACCCACTTAACTTCTAACAAAAGTAACTTTTTCCCATTTACATTTCCTCTTTCTAGAAGTCACAAATCAAAAGAGTACGACTGAAGGCATCAAGTGCAATAATAGATCCCATATATGTTCCCATGTAATGAAATCCGGTTGCCTGTTGTTTAATACCGAAACAGATATGCAGTGGAGTTGTGTGATGATTTACTTTTCATGAATAGGTGAGCGATTGTAATCAAACTAAGTAAAGGGAGCATGGTTAGTGAACAGATTTAACATACATAAGAGATACCATGAAAATAAGCTTAGTGTGATGTAAAAACAACACCGAGTCAAGACTGTGCGAAGTGCGAGCTCTGTCGCTCTGTGTCATAAAATAATCATATCCTTTATGACATGACTTCCTGAAGAAATGAACTTACTCTTGTTGTATTCTTTAACTGACAATTATAATTCAGTGTGTTCATTCTTCATTATTATGAGCTCGGTTTTACTTTAAAACTGCAGAGGCTTTCATTTGAGTTGCGTAAGAAGTGTGTCAAGGTGGTAATAAGCTGAGAAGTGAGAACCTAGATTTCAACCAAATTAACTTTTTCCGTGTGAAATTACACTACTTTATAATATTACTAATGTTTGTAGTACCTACTACTTTCCCTTAAAGACCAATTCTTCCCTCACAAATCAATCAGATTTAAGTAGGTTTCAAATTAAACGATGAATTATTGAGTGGCTTATCATACTAAAGAAACACTTTCACACTTAAACACCAATTTACCTGTTACTTGTTACTACTGACTGAGTGAGTGGCAAGAATAAAAGAAAATTGTACTGCTTCAAAACTTCAAGTCCTACTTGAACTTTAAACTTGATGAAATCTCGCGTTTCACAGAGGTTGGAGGCTTTAATGCACAATGCACATCATCATGAATAAGTAATTGAGGGTTTCATTATTATTGGTCAAATTCCTCATCTGCTGGGGATCTTGAATTGTTGAATTCCTCGCAATAAAACTAGTTGTGGCAATAATGTGTGTGAAGCAAGATAATTATTCTTGACATGAGCATAAACAATTTTTCACCTCAAGCCTCAAACACTCATCCTCAAGTGTAAAGTGTAATTCACAGGGAAGAAACTGTGTGATTGATTTTCAGTTCATGAGTGATTTATTTGGTCACGAAATCTCTACATCACTCTAAATGAATTTATTTGTTCTGCTTCTTGCTTACTGATCTTGACTAGTTCGTATTTATTTTCGAAATAGCTGTGATACTAAATAAAATTTTGTATTTGTAGCTTCCAGGTAAAGAAGCAGTTCTATTGAGTTATTGATTACTTTAACGAAAATAAAGAAGAATGAGAGAAAAGTCCTCGGCCAGAATTAAAATGCATTCAGAATCAGCACTTCTGGTAGTCCTCTTAGGACTCCTTGTGCTTTCTCCAGCAGTTGTGATTGGAAGTATCCACTCATCGACAACTTCAGCAGCTGAATCTACACCAGCCACACCCACTTCCGACATGGATACTTGTCAGTGTGGAGTCTTCCTTTTGGGACTTGAACCGTTGATCCTCTCAGCGGAAGCTAAACCAATTCTTTCAGGTGAGGAGTTCATATTTCATTGCAAGAACATAACTAAACTTAATCATAACTTAATCTTTTTAGCGTATATATTGTAACACCGATCATAGCATATCTTATAATATATCATAGCATATGTTATAATATATTCAGTTAATTCATATTCCCATATTCCAATTGGTGGCATCTCATAAGAGAAACATTGTGCTCAACTTTAACAGCAATCGAGTAATCCACAATCCTGTAAACGTACACTATCCCTTCTAACATCAGACCTATTTCATGTGACAGACAGCCCATTAACCTAAATCTTAGGGAGATACCTATTTTTAACTTGACGAAGGTGTCACAAACTTGTTTTTGCTGCAACATGACTACAAATCACGGTGCGTAACATAATAATACGGTTCTCGCACCTTCCCAGTCAGGCACCTGTCTGTCTTCACCTGAAAATGGTTTACACTCTCCTTCAAACAGTTTACAAATGTAAGTCAACTACTTCATCAGCGTGGGTGCAACGTGCGTAGCCTCATGGCTGTCCCAAAGTCACCGTTCTTTCCCACATAACTTCATTTTAACATTTCATGTGTCTGGAAAGTTTTCGAAAGTTCTAGCAGACCAGACCTACATTTCTTTTGGTAAAACATGCCACCCACAACTTCCAGACATTCTTTATGAAGCCACAAAAAATGAAGGAACTTATCGTTAGATTTACGTCCTTAATGTGAACAATATAACTCTGTCTCCTACTACCAAAGGGTTGTTTGAACAATTTATAGTCTCCCAACGGTTAGCTGATACTCAGTCTGTATGAAAGCTAACCTTGGCAGGTTGATGAACCTCCCTTAAGCTCACCCCTTTTAAGAAGAAGTCCTTCTTACATAAAAATCAAAGAATCCAGGAAGCTAACGAATTTCCTTACTTAGAAAATGATAATGAACCTCCTGTTGAAAACAAATTCAAGGAAATTCATTGACAGAGGCAGGAAGAAAAGGGGAGACTTAACCTTGAATTCTTAATGATGCCTCAGTTGCATCCACTTGCATTCTTGACTTTCTTGAACTACACCAAGTAGATAGGTTAGGGATGATTCCTCAGTTCCTCCAGACTCATTATTACATCATCATCGTCATTATTACATTCAACTCATGTCGTGGTTGTTTTTCGATGAATAGTTTTTTACTTGGACTTGGATGAGCTGAAAGGGAATCCGGAGTCCAGGAATTTGTGTAAACGAAAGGGAAATCTTCGGAGAGACCTTGAAGGGTTCATTCCTCCAGTCTCCATGTAATGATGCTGCGTATTCTTATCACGTCACGCACACCTGAGATTACAAAAGATTATTTCTGTATGAGAAAAAGTGAAATCTCCATTCACCCCGTAAGGTCCAATAGATTCAGGAGCTTGGATTTCCAAGTACCCACGCCCTTTCAGAGCTCTTTTACTCTCAAAATAACAAACTTTTCTGATAAAAAAGGCCTGAAACTACCTTTTTACGGAGGAAAGGACGATGATCCCTGATAATAACTTAATAACTGTACCTTATTGGCGATAACAAAAGATACCCGTCAAGGTCTTTTCCTCCTGACGTGTACTTAAAGCTTTTGAGGAAGTGATACACACACATTTCCTTATTGCACCTTTTTAGGATACGTGGAGACTTAAAATACTTCGAAAGGGTCTATTTTTTGAGGACATTCACCTCTCGTAATCGTAATACAAAATGAATTTCTCACAAAAAGTTATCAGGCCTCATCCTTTCCCGGGATTTCCTGGAATTGAAAAGGCAAAAAGAATTGAAAGCTAACGGTAGATTTTTATTGGTTTTAAAGGAATGCCCGTCGCAGCCAACTGCTCTGCGAAAGATGACCAGCTTCAATGTAAAGAGATCTGCAAAAGACTCATTGAAACGATGTCACAAAGTACTGAAGACTCACCTTTGGTACAAACGGTTGTGCTCGCAGCAACAAAGACATTAGCTTGTCAGCGCTACAATGAATCTGAACGAGTTCCCCTTCCACGGAATATTGACGGAGGAGCAACTCACCAAGCTGAACTTGATGGAAACACGAACAGTTGGAAGTTCCTCATGCGATCATCTCGACCCGCAGCGAGATCAGACTTGACAGCAGAGAATGAAATGAATGAAGACGAAACTTCCCTGGGAAGAATCACAAAGCCAAAATATCTCGGAGGATTCTACCGGTGGTGTGATGAACATTGGATCTACGCTGGAATCAGTCTTCACGAGCCTCTTTGTTGCTTGCAGCACTTGCCCAAAAAGTATGATTGAAATCGCTTGTAATTGTAATATTGCAAACTGTTGGTTGTTCATCTGCGAATTTAAGTATTAATACAGAACATTTTTTAATTTGCTAAGGTGTCCTGAAGTCCCAACATCCTCGAGGAACGGAAGACGTCCGAGACAAATGAACTTCAAGTGTGACAAGAACTCTTGTGTACCTGTGGAGGCTAAAAGAGCCGAATCTGAAAGGAAAGCCCGGCTTATCATCAGAAGATGTAAGAATAACGACTGTTCGGAAGAACAAGAGCCGGAGTTGCAGAATCTTCCAGAAACGAGTTCTGAAGATCAATCCTCAACGTCGAGCAAAGCTCCCCCAACAGTTCAGTCGCATCCTGAGGAGGAAGACGACACCGAAGCCACTGCCGACAACAAAGAAGACACGGACAATGACGATGGACTTTCTGATGACTTTGACACACTGAAAAATCCCTTCGATGATCCTCCTCCAGAGCCGGTGAAGACTAAGAAACCCTTGAACAGTACTGTTGTAGCTGAAGCGTTCCAGTTTTTGAAGAGCCTCATGAACACAGTTGGCTATGGAGAGGTCGTAAACGGAATAGCTTCCGTTCTTCCCTCATCAACAGCTGCAGACCTTCTCGAGAGAATCGACGTTGGTGGATGGGTCACTGACTACCAAGACAATTACCTCTCTTACCCTCGAGAATTCGGACTGGGATATTGTTACTTGGAGTACTCCATGTACAACGTCGCCAACGATGGAATCTCAAGCACAGCCAGAAACGTCATAAAACGATTGTTCCGTACGAATGAGGAAGCTCTTGATCAACGAAGGAATCCACAAAAGGGACCACAAGGATACGGACAACAAGGAGCTCCCATTACTCCCACAGATGTTCTTTCAGGACTCCCCCGACTTCCTTACACTCCAGGACCTCCAGACATGAACAAATTCATCAGCCCAATGCAAGAAAACAGCTTCAGTGGATTCACCCAGCCTGGAATGCGAAGGATTAAACGTGGAGTTACTGTCTCAAGAAGTTATGCTGGGGCTTCCAATCCTCAGCCAGAGAGTCTCAACCCCAACAACGACAAGTCTGTCAGAGGATCCTCACCTTCATCTTCCTCGGGAACTCGACGAGCTGTGAGGAGGAAATTCATTCCACGTGGAAGAAACGCTGAGAATGTGTCTCCAAACACTCCAGTCCATCTCATCTCCTCACCTTATGAAGGAACAGCAACAACTGCGTCGTCTTCTCCAATTGTGGCTACAACAACTTCCGCTCCCATTGTGAATCCCAGCAATTTCTCGTCTTTCACTCAGACGCTTCAGAACTTCCATCAAAGTTCCTCTTTCATTCCCACGGGAGGCCAGGCATCGTCAAAATCTCACTTGTATCCGTTCGAACAATCCCAACAGAGTCAACAATATGTTCCTGATTACAACAGATTCTACCAACAACAACCTCAACAGCAGCAGTCATCTCAGTATCAGCAACCACAGCGTTTCCAATCACCCCAGCCTTCTTCTTCGGCCTACAATAACTTCCAACAACAACCCAGTCCTCTCCAGAGAAGCCACTTGGGCCAACACCAGCAGCAACAACAGTTGAACCCTCAGATCCTCACTGAATACGCACGGCCAAGGCGACAAGGAGTTCCTGTTGCTCAGAAGAGAATGGCACCGCAAGAAGGAAAGGCGAAGGAAGGTGGAGGCTCCGGAGCCGCTGGTCTTATGAACATCGCCAACCTCATCGTGAACACAGCGATGGCTGCCAACAGCGGAGGAGGTGGAGGAGGAGGAGGAGGCGGTGGAGGAGACCAAGCCGCGAATATCGTTAACAACGTCCTTCCACTCGTATCCCAAGTCGCTAACAGTCCGATGATTAAAGGAATGGTGCAGAACCTTGTTACTCAATTCCTGACTCCTCCCACAAACAAACCGAGGCCACCCCCACCTTCTCCCAGCTCATCATCACCTTCCAACGCTTTGGATGATGAGGACGAAGCTTACCATGCGGATGACAGTGCTGAACTAGACCGGCCAACTAAAGGCAAACCTCAAAAGAACAACTTGGACTCTTCGGAGGAAGCGATGAATGAGCCAGAAGTGTCTTCCAGTGTGAGCAAACCTTCGAGTTCAGCTTCAGGAGGAGGTTCTTCTCCCGGAGAAGGACTTGGGATGTTTGATGGGATGTTTTCTCAGATGCTCAACATGTATATACAGTACATGATCGGTGGAGGTGGAGATGGGCCTTCGAAAAGACCTGGAAACTACAATAAGCCACCTTTGAAGAAAAAGCCGGACAGGAATGATCCAAATCCAGAGAAGCCTGAAGGAGGAGGAAGCAAAAGTATCGTGGATACCATTTCAGACGTAGCTAAGCCTTTCTTCATGTCTTACTTTGGAATTGTTCCGGGAGAACCTGGATTCGGCAAGCTGAGTATTACGAAGAGGGAAGACGACGTTTTGCTTCCTGGAGATGATCCAGATGATGGTATGGGATTTATGGACCTCTTTTTCCCAACTTCTAACTTCCCAGACTCTGGAAATCCTTTGTATAACTTTGGAAATCGAGTAGTGTATGCGTTTGGAAGGGCAAACAATCCTCAAGAAGGTTTGTATTGCACGAAACAGTATATGGTTAATAAGCTGTGGGATACCTTCAGAAATGGAGTTAAGCTTGTCTTTCAGAAGTAGACGAGAAGGGCTCGTCATTAATCGAACACGAAATATTTATTAACTTCTGTGGTGTGTAAACGCTTTTAATTGCAATCAATGGGAAATGACGACTGAAAAATTACAAACTACTTACGGCAGGCAAGCAGCTTGAGGAATTTAATGTGGAATGGTTAAAAAAAGTCCAGAATGAATGAGGAAATTCAGACAATTATTTAAACATTTACTCGAAGTGAACGAGGCTTGGAATGATTTACACGACTAACATGAATACACGACAGAGATTTGTGATACGGATTTACTTCCCTATAATGATGCGATGAATGACAGGAAGACTATTAACACCGTAAAGGTTAATTAATGATTTAATTGTTACGTTAATTTTGTTATTTAATTATTGTTATTTACACACACACAAGCCTAACTCAGCCTTTGACCTTTTCAGACAATTCATTTCTCGTTTTGTAAAATATTATTCTAGTCAGGATTTACATGCAATTGTTATCAACGTAAGTGTTGAATGACTATTTTTCATTACGATAAGTTTGATTTTTTCTCTTTTTATTGGTGACGGATTGTGACTTTGGTTTGGATGATGATTGATGATACTTTTCGTTTCATGTGAGGAATTTCAAAATTTTACTTTTATTGCTTTTGATCAATTGCATTTGAATTTTCAGTAGCGTTTCAGTCAAAAACTTAAAACACGTGTGGGAAGCTACAGTATCTGTAAGACGGGACTCTTTTTTAAGTTGTACATGAAGCGAATGCGATTCACGTAATTTTAATACAATAATTCTTTGTACAGGAAGTTTTATAATTGATTCGGAAGTGCCAACTCCTTGTAAATATTTTATCCTGACAATTCATTCAATTGCGTACAATAAATTTTTGTATAATGACTTAATCGTACGTAACACAAGGATTGGTATTTGATAGCTTCGGATTATCGGAATGGACTGTTAAACATTTAGTTTGACAAGCTGCACAGACTAACTTATTGTGGAAATAATGCAGACAAATCGCGTACAAAACTTTAAAACATATTTGAAACGAATGACAGTAGAAGACAAAGTGGAAAGTCAACAAGTAATGTTGTTGCTCCTGTTTTATCTAATTTATAACTTTGTACTCTTACCAGTGTAATTTATTTTGAATGCTTGAAAGTTTAAGCAAGTGCACACGGCGAAATTGTATTTAATTAAATCGTATACTATTTGCTCGTTGTAGGCATTATATTATATGCAATGAATATATTGTTTAGTAAATTATTGTTATTTAAATTAATAAAATCAAAAAAAACATTCTCTGCCTGCAGTTTAGTGATTTGCTATGATCATCGTTGAATGAAGCGTGGCTGAAGAGAAAGATGACAAATAAATGAAGACTCACATGCACCACACCAGTTCATTCAATTTTGCACTACAGTTCTACGTGTTTATTAATAACATTTCTACTATAATTTCTGTTTTTAAATCTACTAAAAAATAACTTCAAAATTTGAGCCATATTTTAGCTATGCTTCGTTCCTTCCGTGCTCCATTCCAGAAGAAATGCGATTCTGTTGTTCGGCTGAAAGTTTCACAACAATAATAAGTTAATTTGAAGCAGATATGAACGTAGGTAGTATATAATCTTTGTAGGCCGTAACTTACTGAAAAGAAATTCAGTCCCAATCAAATTTCCATTGTGAGGTGGCATCCGTTCGTAGCAAGTTGGTGTCATAGCAGGTGGACTCCAAGGCCCAGCTGCGTATGAAATGTGCGTAGGCATCTACAAGAAATCAATTTCTGTGTGTAAAGTTTCAAAAACAATCCTAGCAAGCTATTGTAGAAGAGTTGGTTACCAAAATATTTCCCGAGTTTGCAGGGGGAGTAGAGGACGGGTAGACAATCGGATGGTACGTCCAAACCACAGGTGGAGAAACCGGAGGAGTTCCCGAAGCCATTGAATCTCCTCGCATCCATAAATCGTAAACCTGCATACAATAAATAGAGAATTTGCAACAGATTTAATCGATTTGTAAAGAAAGGAAATCTTCAACGTACTGGAGGGCTGAGTGGAGCAGCTACTCTATCAAAAGTGAACACGTTTGAATCTTGTGGACCCATTTGCCTTCCAGGAAACTGACTCATTGGAGATGTCACAGCTACCGGAGAAAACAACGGGGGCGCTATCGGCTTATTGTTGAAGTTCCGTCCAGATCTAATCGGGGAGTCGGACCATCGTCGAGACTCGTGCTTGATGGCTGTGCTTGTATATCTTGGAGGCCTGTCGGCTGAATGGAAACTTCGCGTAGGAGTGAAGTGTTTGCCGTTATAGCTTTGATAGCTGTCGTTATGTCGTGACTTCTGATTCTGACTTCGGAATGATTCATCCAGCGAAGACGAATCACTCACAGCTTGACCTGCTAAAATAACCCGCTTAGCCCGATGCTTTCCCCGTACTTGGACAACTTCAGGAATCGCTTCCAGAAGAGCAAGAAGAGACGGATATCCCATCTGAGCTGGTCGAATAGGTTGCCCATACCTTTAAAGTAGAAGTAAAAGTTTACTTTGAGAAATACCTTCGGTTATAATTCAACGTAAATACCTTTGCAAATACATCGGATCTATGTTCGATAACATTAGCGATCCACTCCCAGTTTCTTCCAACAGTGCCACTATTTCCCGGCTAAAGACTCTCATAGGAGTCAACTGAATAGTTCTACTACCAGTCTCATCATCTTGAGACAGGAGAATACTATCAGATAAGTTCCGCTCCAAAGTAATTGGATCCAACTCAGTCGCATGTTCAGAGGAATATGCGTTCAGGAAGTCTTCCAGATCCATTTTGTAGCCAGGATATTTAGCCAAAGTTGCAGCAATTTCTTGACAAATCTGTTCCATCTCCTGTCGGTCCACTAAAGTCACTATCCCATTTTCTACCTAAAAGAAGTGTTACGTCCAGAACATGAAGAAACAACCGAAAGAAGACGAAATCGCAAAAATACCTTCAGGTAGCGTCCGAGCTTGGACACAACCAGATCTTCAATAGTTTCCGAGTCGCACGCATCAGGGCGAAGCTGAAATCCGTGTTCTTCAATAAAGAGTTCATCCAAGTCAGACAGCAACACAATTTCTCCAGCGTCAGCTTTCTTTTGCAGCAATTTACTCAGTTGTTCCCCAATTACCTAATTGTAGTTGATTTTGGTCACATTTTTCATCAATTTTCCCCGTCAATAATTCATCCATACGTGTTAAGTCTTAACCCTTCGTCACCTTAATTTGTTCTTTTGGAACCAATCGAATAATCTTATCTTCTGTTCCGCAGTCAAGTAAAGGTGATAATCCATTGGGTGACACGCACACGACAGTGTCATTTATAGCTTCGAATAATTCAGCCAACTTTGAGAACCCATAATCACTCACACGACACTGTCTTCCAAAGTGATGGTGATATGACGGAATAAACTTAGCAAACGGCATTTCATACCGAATCGAATGTCGCAGTAGTTCGATCACCTTATTGCAAATTGAATATATAAAAGTCACGTCAATTTCTGAGCCTATCAATCATGCATGAGCTATATTATATTTGCGTCAACTCACTTTCAGTTACTAGTTAAAATACAGATTAGTACATACTTTAAGTCCCATTGCCATGCTTGAGTTTATTAGAAATTAGGTAGTTTAGATTTTACGAATGATGAATACAAAAAACTTAGAACACTATATTTAATCGAACACGATAACGAGCATATGCATAGATTAGTCACAATCACAATTACAATATCCGCAAACTTCCCAAATCAAACTTGAAGACCCATTCACCGTTACTGGAGTAAATGAAGAGCATCAACTGAAATTACCTCGGACGCAAAAATTCTTGTCTTATGTAATTCTTGCGGAGTCTGCTCTCGCTTAGGGACAGCAAGCATTTGGTTTCCATCCTCATCTTTCACGAGAGCCACCAGAGTAGAATTTTCAAGTAATGCAGAAATCAAATCGGCGAAGAAGCACAAACCATAATCTTCTGGTTGGAAAACTCTATTGGGGAAGACTTGAGAAAACACCTGAGGAAAATCGTCCACTTTGACTTGCTTTTTCGCTCCACCATGGGCTTTGAGAACTCGAAGAAGATCAGTTGCAAACCGTTTCATCTTCATCATAAAATTATTCAATACAGAACTGACTAATAGCCAATGTGATACGATTTAGATTATGACATTCGTTTTACCTGAGCCCTGTGAGACAAAGTCAGAATTCGATTTTGTGAAGCTCCCATGATTTGCACAACATGAGGAAGAGTTTGCAGCAAAGACTGAAGATTGAAATGGCCATAATCAGCCACTCGGCATTGCCTACCGAAGTGATGATGATAAGCAGGAATGAGTTTGGAGAAAGGAAGTGAGCATCGGGGAAATGTCTTCAACAAATCAACCATTTCTCTTCCAAACTGAGCTAGTTGGACAGCCAGGGGTTGATTCAAAGACAAACCTAGTCAACAAGATGTTAAAGCAATAAATTAAATGCAACTGTATCATAATGTGTAAACAAATTACCAGCTTCAAAATCTTTCTTTTCGTTCCATTTCACTCGTTTCATTCCGTTCTCTCCCATTATGATTTCCACACCACAGACACAAGAAATTAAATGTTCTAAAGGCACTCCGCTGCCTTCTCCTACACGTTCCAAGGCCTCAAAATATGATTCATAACAATCCACGAAACTAGTCAAAAAGGGCAGATAACACTTTAAACTCAATACAACCTATACTCTCATTTCATGAAGAAGTACCTGATCAATGGAAGACTTCCTTCATGGCTGTTGAGAAGAGCGTGTGTATTTTCACTCAAAACTTGCAGTGAGATTACGACATTTGGTAGAGCAATATCTGCTTCTTTCTCGGCCCAGCCAAGTTTCACTCGATCACACGCTGCCGACTTTTTCGGGGGGTGCATAATGCAATACAGAGAAACGTTCTTATCGTCCTGTCCCACAGATAGAATATTAGTACATGTGTTTACAGAAGAGATGCCCAATCAAACTAAGTATTACTTGTCCCTTCCACTCAGAACTCAAGGAAATAGTTCTTCCTACGTTGATTCCTGCGGAAACAGCCGAAGGCAAGCTAGTGCTACTCATTGCATTTTCAGAAATTGTCACTACGTCTCGAAGTCTGTAAAGGTCTGCTGATGAGACGGATCTCCGGTATCGTTTTTCGAACATCTCCCTGAACTTGAACAGAGGAAGCACCGATCCTGGAACGTCTTGCAGTAAAGAAGCCACTTCGGTTTTGAGAGTCTGTGGATCCACATTCCCACCTAACAGATGACAGTAATTCGTAAACTAACTGAAATATTAACATCGCTACGGATCGTTCCGAATATTAGTACCCTGGTCAAAACTGATGAAAATCCGCTTGTTTCCAAGTTTTTTTCTATGCAACTGAGAGACAGCTACTTGGGCTTCGTCCTTACCACCTACTCGGACCACTGCACTAACAGTGTTATCAACAGGATTCACGTAAACCCATGCTGCTTTCACTCCAACATGTTCCCCAAACGCCTGGACAAGAGTAGAGCGAATTCCTTTCCAATCTCCCAGTGTTGGATCAATGTTCGAAACATGTACATTCAAAAATTCTCCTACACATAAAAACATTACATAGTTTAATGATTAAAGATGTAATAAATTACTCAAAAAAAGGTTGTATGTTCATAAAAACTGCTACTTGTGTCAATATAACACGTATTTAAGGACTTACCAGCATCAGATTGCTTCATATTACGTGGAAACCTGCTGGATGGTGAATTCAATGTTGAGGTACTATCCAGTCTTGGATGAGACGATGCTTGTGTAACACTGTTTAACGCATGGCAATAATTAAGCAGCCCACTGTTCATAAGCCCACTAACCGAGCTACCAGCTGCAGACTCCGGATTTGCCATTGCTGCCATTCTTTCCAATCCATTCAAATCAGAATTGGAGGACGGTATGTTGTTGGTATTTTCTGGAGCGGTAGACACTATTGGTGAGTAAGGGACTGAATATAGTTTTGGATGATGAAGTCCAGGAGTTCCATTTTGTTGAGTCTGGACTGTACCATTGTCAGAGAGAATGTTGGAAGGCGACCCAGGAATCGGATTGTTTGATTGGTATGACAGAGGGAACACGTTCTGACGGAATGCAAATGCAGTAGACAAATTGGAATTATTCAAAACATCAGCAGAAGAATGAGAAGCAAATGTTACGTTATTCGCTGACAAAACTTGATTATCCTCAGCAATTTTGGCCTGAAACCACGTCCAAACAATTTGAAATCAAATGCACGCATAAGAAACAATAAAAAAATTAGTTATATTGATTTACACAGCTAAAACTCACGTTGTTATCATGAGGAGACGCTTCTCGGCTAGACTCCACCGGAGATGCTGAGGAATGGGATGACCCGGAAGTATTGTGACTTGCATTCTGAATGTTAATTTCTTTTTTGTTATTATTCAATTGCGCCTGTGGCATGCTCATACAGCTACGAGACGATCCTACAAATGGTCTGTGTGATGACATGAATCCATCCGCACTGCCGAACAATGTAGTTCTTGTCTTCCACGAAGGTTTCCAAGAAGGCAATTGGCTCCCAATCACATCTTTATTTTTTACTTGATTATTCGACCACAATCCCTGTCCACTATTTCCAGATCGAGTGTTTCCATTCGCCGATGGAAACTCCATTTCAGAAGAGTACAATACACGGATTTTAGATCCCAACACGTCCTCTCCTTGCATTCGCTTCGATGCTCTAAACTCAACAATTTTAATATGTTATTAATTTATTACCCGATTAAATAATACTTTAAATACTTTTGTAAATTATGCCGAATACACTAATAAATTGTTAGGTACAAAATGCAAAATATACCTAACCAATTTTCCAGCACACAAGTTATTCTGATTTTATATCAAAACACCTCAAAGTGAAGGAATAACTTAAATTAACTTTAAAACTCAAATTCCCTTGAAACGTATTCTTTAAACTAAATAAAGAAAGCTAAAATGACTACCAGTTGTCAGGAAGAATTTCCAGCACAAACTAAACATTTCCAGACTTAAACGCAAGAGCCAATACTCTTATCTTTTGAATGCCGATGAAAGGAAGCCTTATTATCTTATTCTAGACAGCAAGCTTTTGGGCAGCTCATTCCACTGAATCCACTCAAAGCAATGTACATTGCAATTTGTGAGATAAGAAATATTAGCATTTCTGATTTTCATACAAAGTGGGTATGGAACATTGGGATCTCAACACGGAAGCCATTCCAACACTCCAAAATGGATAAATGCAAAACGAACTGAACAAGTACAAATTGAACCGTTCAACTCACCTCAGAGCAGCTTCTTTATTCGGGAATCTCACGTAGGCCATTTCGTCGTGCGCATTGACTACCTTTCCTCCACAGTTCTCGCTTAATTTATTCAGCCTTTTCTTTATCGCTATTATGTTTCTGGACGTTACGTGTGGCAGACCAATCACTACCAAGTCCATCGCATTGAGACCTCCTTTCAATGGAATTTCTGGAATTTATTAAGCCATCTCATCCATACATTCTACACAGAATCAATCAATTTAAGATACAACGTGATAATTACATACGCTGATTTTTATCGTACTCTCGATGTAGAGTACGAGTTGGAAGATCAGCAAGGATTGAGTGAAAATCATAATGTTCGTGAGAACACATGATTAAAGCTTCAGGAGCATGTTTGTTATGAAGTAAAATTACGTAGAGACGTTTCCTATGATTTAAAGAACTCCCAATTATACACAGATATTGAGAAATATAAAAATTCTGAACCTGCCGAAAGTTACCTATGTTTTAGATCTGAGAGATCTGAAGAAAAGTTAATGTCTCCTGAGATCAATATGATTGTTGCAGGGTATGCACTAGTAGGACAAACAGGGTGCTGATAGATGTCAGCGAATCTTCTCATACATTGTCGAAGTTTGTCATCAGCAGCATTTTTAGAATTCCCTGATACGTGAATAACAGTAGCATGGCCATCATTTAATTCCTGTAAAGTTGAGGATTCATATAATTTTAGTTTTTCTGCATTTCACAACGATCTTGGTAAAATTCCGTGCTGTCATTTATACGAATCTTAACTTATACGTACCTGTATAATCGGGGCAGACTCCTTTCTAATATCACAAACTACCACAAATTCAGCCTCAAAGTGACCATGAAAAAAACATTCCCGTATTCTTTGTAGAGTGACTAGAGCAGATTTATTCCGAGGCACCTACGAAAACAAAACTTTTTGTTAGAACTTGCTTGAAAAGTCTTCATGATCCATCGTCGTTGGCAAAAAACATGAAATCCGTACCGAGCAATTTTCAATATCCCAAAATACGCCAATTGGTGGACGAGTCATAGTTCGTCCCCCAACGGCCATAGGGAATGTCGGTAACGAAGGAATGACGGCTTGATTGGCATAAATCGTGCATACTTCATCGCTACTTGTATTTAATACAGCTTGCGGTGCAGGTACTGATGAGAGATCATTCATTCCACGTCTAAATCGTGCACTGCCGCCGTTCAATCCATCATTACTTGTACTAATTGGTTTTTGTGTAGACGTAGGTGGAAATGCTTTAAGAGGATTTGAGACACGAAATCGTTCCTGACTTCTTCCGTTTAGCTGAATCTGTGAAGGTTCTGTTCCGGTTACCCGCAGACAACGCATCTTTTGGGCAATATCAAGATTGGTCGCTTCACTCTGAACATGCTCTTGTGTATGATTATTTTCAGGTAGAGAATTCGAAGGAATTCTTCGTCTTCTACTATGATTAGTCAGTCCCGATCCCATCATAAACCGGATAGGAGAAAATTCCACCTTCAAAGCTGCATACACGTCTGGCTGTGAGTCGGAAGGTTGTGGCCACGGTAGTTCTTCTTGGCGAGACTCCATAATTTTTTCTGAAAAACATGACACACGCTTTCTTTATTTTTGAATTTATGTGACGAAAAAATGCCTGATAAGATAAGTCGGTCTTTACCCTTGCGCCTCCGCTTCCTTTTACTCTTTGTTGAGTTACCTTTGATGTTTATGTTAATCTCCTTCGAAGTGGCGTTGACTGGTCCTTTCTCTTCATGTCCACTTCCGCTGTAAAAGCCATTTTCCCCCTCGCTACCTGTCTGAAATCAAAATAAATGATTTATTTTTTATTTCAAAAACTCATACGCTTACGCCCATGCTTCACTTCATATTTCCAAGCCTCAACTTATTGGAAATAAGTAAGATTACTTACCTTTCTGTTGAAATTCTTCCCACCTTTCTTGTCCATTGCTTTAAATGCACGGAATTTCGAAGTTTAATTAATAAAATACTACTACAGTTGCATAGCTGGATTTGAGTAAAATGTGATACTGTGCTAAGTTAGGCTCTTAAAATGATAGCTTCACTGGTTATGAAGTACTGAACCAGTTAAAGCTGCGTCTACGTAGAACAGATTGAACATAGTTTTGTACCTCATAATTGCATAGGTGATAGGGTATAACTCTTGTGCGTAACTAGTTATCCGATTCCCTACAAATTAAAACATTTAAGTCTCACCAGCTTGTCACTCTATAAAAATAAACTATTCTGAAACGTCTCCTCAACCGTTCGTACTTGTACTATTCTGCACTAAAATCCCACACCAGATTCATTCTGATCATTCTGGCAATATACAAAC
>JAQGAD010001608.1:0-18169 GCA_034696625.1 Isotomurus palustris | reverse complement strand
AAAATTCTCTTTTTACTTTTTGCATTTCACACTTCTCCAAGAAGAGAAGGCTTGTCTTAAACTACTCGAAGAAGAAGAAGAAGAGAGTGTGAAGTGAAGAAGGTGTAATTGAGTTAGCAAAGTTCTTTATGTTTCAATTATGCCTTTCCTCACTCAACAATTCTAAGCCACCCACCCACACACTACCTACTTGTAACTACACAACCTCCTGATGCCGATGCTAATTAAATTGTGTAGCTGAGTAAGGAGAAAGTTACTTCATACGAGTCTTCAGTACTTAATGATAATGCAAGAAGTTTTGGATAATCAGTTTTACTTGTAGAACACATCATATGACATTTTTATGGCGTAAAAAGTTCAAAGTAAAATTCACCTTTCTTCTTCTTAAACTATCTTAATCGTAATTCGTGAGTATTCAATGTTCCATTTTCCATTTAACGTCATTTAGTCTCAATGACTTGAAAGAATTCGTAGTACTTTTTATGTGAAGATGAAGATGAGCTTACTTACAATAAAAGTAAAAGAACGTGTGAACAAGAGAAATTGTGTTTTATATCAAAAGATCCTCTTCAACTACTCCACACCATTTGTCTCAATTTACTTTCACACCATTTTATGTTGGGAGCTACTTTCCTCCCTTTCCGGTCTCATCGTTTACCTTTCTCTCTCGTTGGAACACTTTCCCATGATTGCTGATTTAATTTTGTGAAAGAGCTATTAACAAAATATAACTTGGACTTGGAGCAGGAAGGAAGTATTAGTGAGAGAGAGAGAGGGAATTGTGTAAGTAAAGATAAGTAGTTAAGAGCCAATTTGGATACATCACTTAACTTATGCTGGAAGTATTGGGGAAGTGAGAGAAAGTGAAGACAAAGTGTGTAATTGAATTCAATCTAATAAATTCAATTTGGTAGATTTAGTGTTCACAAGGCAGAAAGGACTAGTGGATTACATCCATGGTTAGTAGGATTTATTACACTCCTCGCAAACTAACTTTCTCTCCCGGCCTCTCTCTCTCTCTCTCCGGTCTTTTCTCCGAATATTCGGAGTTTTCGGAGAGTTAGGCAAGTATGGGAACAATTAAAGCTTGTCTCTCTCTCTCTCTCTCTCTTCATTCACACGAAGGTACTGCACACTGTGACTGTAAATATTGAACTGTACTCTCATTTATTAAATAGCTACGTACGCTACTCTCCTAAAGTCTTCTAATTGCAAGACACTATTCTATTCATACTTCACTTGAGCCTGCTCACTCACACTCGGAGAATGGAAGACGTGTAATTGAGTTTCGATTAAACTTGTCAATGGACTAATTGCAGAGTGTCGAATAAAGAAAGGTGATTGGAAAGCGATGAATTGATTGGAGAGAGGGAGAAAGTCCGCAGAAGGAAGGAATAAGGAAGGATGAGAAGAGTGTTAGGCGGAGGGGAAGGAAGGGACAAATAAAAGTCGTGTAAACTGGAAGTTGCATCGATTTATTCGTGACGGGGTTGAACAAAAGTGACATAATGAGATGGATGGGTTTCCCACACACAACTAAACGTATAAACGAGTGAATAATGGTCCCTAATGTATTTCTTCCCTTTTGAATGTTGAATGAATGAAGTTGAATTTTAAAAGCAACTCACTTCTCAATTGTCTCATAGGAGATAGCTGCTCCTTCGTACTTCATACTCACTTCTTCACTTGACATTTTTTGGATCAAAGTAGAACAGACACTCCACCCGCAATTGGCAGTCACGTTAAGATGGAAATTACGTGACGGATTTGTAATTGAATTGAATCTGAACTTGTCTCTTGCTTAAGGGGAGAATGAGATGTATTCGATGGGCTTTTAATTTATTTAAAAATCGTTCACTTTGCGTCGAGTCAAAGCTCAAAGGTCTGCCTGCTATTTAATCTGAATACTTTTGGTGTGTTAGACTTTTTACCACACGCTTACTCAGCCTGCCTGCCCGAGTCATTTGTCAGATTAGAAAAATCTTGACAATTGATATGATTGCGTGTGAAGGAGGAATTTAAGAGAAATATAATTTAATTTAAAGACCTTCGTGCAATTGAACCGATTTACAAAATTAGCTTGTCATGTAGTCAATAATCTCAAACTTCCTTTTGGTAATAAATATGATCATCATCCATGATCTTCATCCATTTATTTCTCAGAATCAAATTGCACATGGTAATTCGTCCAAGAATCTTTCATGTTCCATCCCAGACTCCAATAATAAAAGATGTCGTCCAATCGAAATTCAATAGGATGTACTTAAGTACACACCTACCAATTTAGTTGATATGAATAAGAATAATATCGGATGAATAAATAAATCGCAATAATAGAGATGAGAGAGTCTGTCCGTGTAATCACATTTGATTTACCCAAAAAGGCGGAAATACGCTTCTTTTACTCTTGACTGTGTGTCTCTCTCTCTCATCTCCAATCTTCCTTTCCCTGCGTCGCATTTCGTATTGAATTGACCGTGTGGGATAATAATGATAAAGCCCTTGTGAAATAAATCCTTTGAAGCTCCTTCGCCTTCTGAAGTCTCCACTCTCACAGACCTTGAATTCACTTTGGGAGACTTTGAGGTTTGGATGTGAGCTGTTGAACAAAAGCATCAATGTGAGTGAATCGGCTCAAGTCTCCAAAGGTCTGCTGCATTTGACAACTGGAACTGGAAGTTTAGACGAGTCATTTGGTCTTTGAAGTTTAAGTTTATAATAGGGTTGATAGTGTTAAGGCCGGAGAGGGTGAGAGAGATTATTAGAAGGCATATAATGTTAATGTAATAATAAGCAACCTTGACCTCTGGTTCAGTTTAAGTTTTAAGTGGTGAGGACTGCGAGAGATGACAGAAGAAGAAGAAGATGATCATAAATGTAATATACTTTGAACCAACTGGTTGTGTGGTTGGCTGAAGGAAACCTTGAGTATGTAAATTCATGGAGGCTCATCTGCGGAATGAACGAGTCCTTTTATCCCTTTCTCTATTCTCTTTCCTTCTCTGGAGACACGGTCTTCAATTTCCACAAAAAGGTTAACCAGTTTCCTTGAAGGGAGCCTTGAGAAAGATTAATTTTAGAATTTTTCAGTTTCCATCAATTTCCAGTCTCCGTGTGTAGAGCTTGGCTTTCATCTTCTCCACATCTTTCGGAGCTAACTACGCAGTACGTTACGTAGTATTTGATATTTCTTGTGATGAATTCACTCTCCAGGAGACACGACAAATGACATTCCTCAAAGGAAAAGAAAATCTCGGCTACCTCCAATTTGGTGAGCCTATTTTGGAGATTGGAAATGAATATTCATGTGGGAGAGAGAAGCGAAAGATGAGCTGGAGGTTTTTTTTCACGTGCATTTTGCATCACACTACGTCGTCGTTCATTGTGAGTTTCAGTTTCGTTTGACGAGTTGCTGCTGTACACCTCATACCTCGTAGCTCATTGCAATCTTGGAATCTGCATCTACAGTTTCAACTTCATTTACCCTTTGCCATCATTATCCTCACATTACTTTTGTTCAGTTGTCTGTCACTCTAATGGTTCTTGTGCTTGTCAAAATGAAGGAGAGCCACAGCCAACGTATCAGCAGCAGTTCCTGCTTGCAACTTGCAACTGGTCACTCGACGCAGGGTCCCTTATGTAAATGACATTTTTAGGATTTGGCTCTCAGCTTCTGTGAAGGATAAAAATCACTCGATTTGGGTACATTTTTTCCAACCCTTGCGTCTTATAACTTAGTATAGCTATTGTATTGGTATTAGTTAGAGCGAGAAGCAGTTGGAAATTTGAAATAGCAGCCGACCATTCGCACTCGTGTCAGTTCATCCCAAAGTGCATCTGCAGAGAGAGGAACGGTTTTGAGATATGAAATGTGTGTGTGTGTGTGTGTGTGTTTCCACGAATGTGGAGATTATGAGTGTGATGGGGTTAAACCTTAGGAATATTGTAAAGGTCCTTGAAAGTTGGTTCAACGCTGTAGGAGTCTCGTGTGGTGTCGTGAGAACCAAACCTATTGTTCTTTTGAATACTTTCGATCTCCTCCTCGTAAGTTACATTAGTTCAGAATCGAAGCACATTAGTTGAGTGTGTGCACACAACGGTGAAATCAGTCATGATCAAATAAAAGAAAAGAATTGACCCATGCCATGTATTATACATCTACACATTCAACATCATTTCTTTCTCATTGCAACTTAACGCATCTCTCTATCTACACGTAACCCTTTATTATTATTATGTCAATCTGCATGTGATTTTACTTAAGGCTCGTACACACACACACACACACAATCAGAGACAGTGAGCAGATGGTTGCATCATTGGAAGGTTGGAAGGATGGAAGGATGGAAGGTTGTTGGGCTGAAGAGAGGTGTGATTTTCAATAATGAATCTCATCATCTCTGCTTCTCTAGTTCGCATAAATTGAGTTTGCCTGCAGCCAACTGAGCCAACACACCCAAAACTTCCAACTTCCAACAAGAAGAAAGATGAACAATAACTGTGTAAATTGTTACATGTCCCCTCCGCCTCCGCCTTATCGTATGGCGATGTAGAGAAGAAGAAGGATATTAGGTTCATTGAGACATTACTACACACACACACACACATTCAACATTTCTCATTTGTAAGTCTTAATCTGCGTCGCTGGGTAAAAGTGTGGATAGTGAGTAGGTCGAGGAGAGTTCGAGACTCGAGAGGAAGCTGCATTATTCTTCTTTCTCCAGAAATATTATTCAATTCCTCATCA
Organism: Isotomurus palustris; assembly: GCA_034696625.1. Lineage (NCBI taxonomy): Eukaryota > Metazoa > Arthropoda > Collembola > Entomobryomorpha > Isotomidae > Isotomurus > Isotomurus palustris. The sequence goes on along the minus strand of JAQGAD010001608.1, from coordinate 13,422 downwards.
TCCCCGAAACTCTTCAAGTTTGCATTAAACTTCACTTTCCTCCTTCTTCTTGTTCCCATTTTGAAGGCAGTAGCAACTGGAAAGTGGAAAGAAGGAGAGGAAGCGAGAGATGATTCGTCTTTAGCTGATGTTCTAATGTGTATTCCAGTAAATGATGATGACTCACTGAGACTTCCTCCACGGGGAAAGTAGCCTACATTCTTCAATTCACGTTCATATCAAAAATACTTTCACCATTATTGAAAGACGAAGAAGAAGAAGAAGAAACCTTTGAAAAGGCTCACTTAACCACCGCCTTATTTCTTATGTGTGTGCACCTTAAGTCTTCTTCTTCTTCTTAAGATCTTCGTAAGAATGAATACGGAGCTAGGGAAGAGAGCGGAGTGTGGAGCGATGGTTAAAGGAGCAATCAATCTTGGGATTCATTCATATTTTTTGCACATTAAATTGTAACATTTGTCAAAACATCACATCATCGTGATAGGGAGCTCGGGAGTCTGGAGAAAGTTTTCCTTGTTCGCTGTTCGCAATGTTCGCATCTCAAACTCTCAAGCCTTTTCTGATCTGTCAGACTCATCACAATCAGTCAGTCTCCTCGGTTCCATTACACATTACACATTACACACCGTAGAAACCAGCAGAGCTTTCTTTTTCTTTCTCTCTCTCTCTCTCCATCGGGTGAAAGCTCACAAAAACGAATTCAACTAAAGAAATCTTATCTGTTTCTAAGATTCTATGCGAAAGACTTTTTTCCTACCTTCTTCCATCTTCTATCAATGCAATGCTGTTAGTGTAGTAAGAATACACTTACATCATCGCCACATCTTATACCGTATGTTATTCTTTCTTTCTCTCTCTCTCTTCGGTGAAAGGCTTTAAGCCTTTTTTGTTGGTCTCACTTTCGTTCAGCTTTAACTGGCGAGGTTCTTTTCCACCTTAAGTTGTCCTTATTGCAGAGCCTTAGTCGTATAAAATACTTAAAGAAAGACCATCGTGGTTTGGTTGGAAGGAATAAAGTATTATTTATTCTTTCTCAAATAAAATCCGTTTTTTGTTAAGGGTTGTAGTAAGTTGTAATGCTTTTGTGGGTAAGACTTAAACCCTCCGAAGAAACGGTGAGGTTGGAAAGAAGGAGAAGTGATTGTGGATTGAGGAGTTCATTCCTTAAGCTTTAAGCTCCTATTGTAACTTTCAAGTTGTATGTTAAGTCATCATCATCTCATCTGCTCTCGTTCTTCGTGTTGATGTATGATACTTTTTACCATCGCTGCTTTCTCCGTTTTTGTCCCGACTTTCTCTCCGTGTGTCCGCCTCTGCACGTCTCACTCGCTACCTCTTCTTCGTCTCCATTACAAATGGCAAATGGCAAATGGCTTTTCTTCAGAACAAAACGAGTGGATCTTTTGTGTTTCTTCGAGATATGTGGCACAAATTCATTTGCCCTAAAATGATAGACAGTTATCTCCATGAATCTTCGTCATGGTCCATTGTCTGTCTTCTGCTGTGTGAGTAGTGAAGGCGGTTTGTCTGTGGGCTGCTGGAGTGAGAGGTCTTCACAAAAGTCATAAGTCGTAATGGATTATTGTAATAGTTTAGCTTGTAATGGGTTATATGGGTTACGTGTTACGTTACATTCAACGTAGGTTGTTTGGAGATTTCTCCACATACTCCGCCGTACTTATGAAAAGCACTACAAAGGCAAGCTCAAAGCTGATAGAGAAATCCTTCCATGGAGTCTTCAAATTCATCCGCAGATGTTTCTGGTTGCTGAAAGGTTGGAATCACTCTCGTTATGTTTTTATGAAGGAAAGGTGGCAGGCAGGAAAAAAAGATGTACAACGTAACTTTGTGATTGAGAAAAATGCGGGGTCGTTGGTGATAATGGAAATTCTGAGTAAAGACGAGAGAGTTGCATAATTATACTGAGATCTACTTTAACTCTCTCTCGGTTGTTCTCCAGACTGGAATGAATCAGTTGTGTGTGTGTGTGTGTTTACAACTTTATTGTTTACAAGTTTGTTTGGGTTAGAAGCATTGAAGTGTGAAACAACAGATGATCGAATCTTCTCTTCTCTCTGAGCTGTCGTCATTAAGCTAAGCCTTGTAGTTTGTAGTTGTGTAGTTGTGTAAGGTAATTTGGTGGAAGCCTCAGTGGGGAAATTATTGGAAAACAAATTGTCAATGAGAATAGAAAGACGCATAAACGCCTTCCGTTTGACGTGACAGAGATGAGATTATATAGTGGACGTAGTTTGGTGTGGTAAATGAAGGATTATTAGGTTAATGTAGACGGGAATTATTGAGTGAGATCTTTCATCTTTCTCGTGCAAATCTCTGACGTTGTCGTCATGTAATCATAACTCATCATCATTCATTTAAGTTGGATGGGGAAATTAGTGAATTATTCACAGGGAAGGAAAGAAGGGGTGAGAAGGAGTATTATACAAGATGAGTAATCATTTGATCATTCACGTAATATGAAATATATGGACTTTCAACTTGGGGAGTGATAAGAAGGAAGAGATGAGGAACTTTTAGGGAGAAGACGAAGAATACGCGTTTAAGCATTTGCATGATGATGATTAAGTTTCAAAGTCCAAAGTATTCTGATGATGGCTAAGCTGGTGGTGGTTGGTTGGTTGGGAATGTCGTCTTTTGTTTCACGCCAGATTGATTATCTCATTAGGAAGCGTGTTGAGGGATGAAAGAAGCTGTCATCATTATTACTTCACACTATTTAACTTACAGGCGATTAATATGACTAAAAGTCTTACAGATTCACTTTCACTCGCAGGCAGGTCTTAAATCCTAATCGCATTTGTGTTGCATTCTATCGAACTATCAATCACTCATTAAAATTCATTACACATCTCTCCCCCGTGTTATTTTTAGTATGTTATGATGATCATCGTGTTAATCATAATTATGTTTGTGCCAGGAATTCCAACAGTTGATTGTTCTAACGATCTAATGTTCTAGTAAATGTGTAGATAGATTTCATGCTGTAGGGAATTAGGGAGCGAGTGGTGAAATGTAATTGTGTGTGTTGGGGGATTAATTAGGTGATCTTAATTGTGGACTCACCTTTTGTGTGTTTTCTTACGTGCAGAACTCGATCCGTCACAATCTCTCCCTTCATAATCGGTTCGTGAGGGTCCAAAACGAGGGGACGGGGAAGTCGTCGTGGTGGATGTTGAATCCGGACGCTAAGCCGGGGAAAGCTGCCCGAAGACGGGCGACAAGCATGGAGACGAGTAAGTATGAGAAAAGGCGAGGACGGATTAGGAAGAAGATTGAGCAGATGAGGAATGGAACGTTAGTCACTGACACGTCAAGTCCCTGTTCCTCCCTTAGTGAAGGACTGGACGCCTTTCCCGAGTCGCCCCATGTAATAAACTACCTTTCTTTACCTTTCTCTCTTTATCTTTCTCCCTTATACCTTAAGACTTAAGTGCTCAAGTACCCTTTATGCGAATGCCTCGCAGGTCCATCACGGATTCCAACTGAGCCCTTCAGAATTCAGACCTCGCGCAAGTTCGAACGCGAGTTCGTGTGGAGGTCGTCTAAGTCCGATTTTGGGTGTGAATGAGAACAACATTGATCTCCACGACAATCAAGTCCCTCCGATGTCCTCGTGGGACTACAATAACCTCTACCCTGGGCAGCCTACTCCGTACGGGTCCTCACTCTCCAACTCCGACAGATTCGGACCTGAACAATTGGCCGGCAGTTTGGCCTCCACGATGAAACTCTCCGATGGTTGTTTCATGCCACCTCCGCCAAATGTTCCAGAATACACTGGTGGATTCACCTTAGCGGTAAATAATCTCTAGCCCACTCCGCAGTATAGTATAGGATAGTCTGTCAAGTTAAGTTTCCAAGAAACGTCAACTCTTTTTCTTATCTCCACTCTCTTTTGCTCCCATTCTTTCAGAATTTCCAGTCAGCTCAATCCACCACCGCGAATGGCTCGACTGGATTAAATTCATCTGGAGCCTCGTTGGATATTGGGGCAACTACTTCAGGATTCCGGAGAATGATGCTCCATGTAAGTTTCCACACGATTCTGTGTTATTCATTCAGTTATTCATGGAGGAAGTTTGTGTCTCTCTCTCATAAGAATTCAACAGATCACAGACAATGATACACATGCAAATAGAGTTTAGTTTTTTAGAAAGTCTTTTAAGGATGCTCCATTTAAATGATTCCGTGTTTTTTATTATTATTTGCGTAGGACCAGCAGTACTACGACTTTGGGCCGGCAGGACCCAACGAGAAGCATCACCACCATCATCACCACCTTCAACCAGTTTCTCACTCCGAACTTGACTTCAATTTGGACCAGTTCGGTCAAATCGAGTGTGACGTCGATGAGGTTCTCCAAACAGAACTCAGTTTGGGAAGTGAACTACTCACGAATGACTTCAACAACTTTGGCAGTGGCAATCCATCCTCACTAGGAACATTGCACAATGGATGTAAGTCTCTTAGTAAAACGGGTTTCTTCTCTCTCTAAAATGTGTCTTATTGAGTCTCTCCAAGATGCTCTTCTTCTTTTAACGTTTTAACTGTCCCTACTTTTATTTGAAAGTTCTCAGTGAACTTCAATGAGTTAGCAAGCTTTAAAGGCAAAGAAGGTCAATTAAGTTTAATAGTTTCCCTTTGACTTCTTCTGTTTCAGCATTAGCCAACGTGACCAACACGACTTCGTCCAGTCTTCACCATCCAACAGCAACGACGTCTTATAACTCCACTCCATCGGTTCATCATCAACAACAAACTACTGTCTTGGGTAGACAGTGGGTTCATTAAACAAGCATTCTTTCTTACCCCCATACACTTCGTTATTAGCCCATTTTATTAGACGTACAATTAATTATTATAAAACCTTACATTAAGTAATTCATTCTTACGTGTATTTCCACATTCATAAAGTTGTTAATTGTGTACACACAGAGAAACTCTTACATTTACTGAGACGGAAAAAGTCTACACAATTCTAAAAAATCAAAAGTCTAAAGTTCTAAAGTCAGAGCCAATTGGTTGAAGGAAACATTTACAGGAAGAAATATACAGTAACAAACTACAAATACAAATAACACATACAGACTGCATGAAGAACTGTTGGTCAGGGATAAATTAACTCGCGCAGAGTAAGGTGCATTTCCTAATCAAGAGTACGTGTGTAATGTAATAAGTGTAGCAAAGCAACTATAACTATTAACTGTACATTATGAAGGCATTCATGCAGATGAATATATATTCTAATAAGTAACATATATATTATACAGGTACACGTGTGTCTCTCTGTTATTAATTAAAATAGGTGGGGATGCATTAAACGCATTAAGTACACAAAACACACGAGAAGAAGAAGAACAACACTTAAAAATTGACTTCTTCTTCTTGTTCTTTTAGTGAGCAAACTTTTTACAGTTTAACTTTCTCCTGAGACTCCTTCGAAGGAAGGAATCTGAGTTTGTAAGTTTATTGTTCATTGTCAGATTTTTTAAGTGAGTTTTCATTAGCCACACTGCTCCTACTATTGCTGCTACACTGTTAGGCTAGGACTTTCAACAGAAGGTGAAGCGTGACTTACGCCTCTTCAAACATAAATCTTAGGTAGAACTGTACATACACAGTTGTTGTGTGGCCGTTTATTTGAGTTAGTGAGATTAAATGGGAGAGCAAATGGAATATTAACTATTATTGATTAAGTTTAAGTTTTCTCAGAACCAGAATGAAAGAGCCAAAGATTAAGTGATGGACACATAAGTAAGTAAGTATGTAGAGTTGTATGCAGAATGCACAAAGATGAGAGAGGCAGGCAATTAATGTTTAATGTAGTGGATCGCAAATAAGGTTTAACACACGTGTTATTTCATCTGACATTTTAATACATATTTGAAGACTGTGTGTAGTGATGATTGGCGATAACATTAACGAGTTGGTAAATGTGTTGGTTAAGTTTTTTAGTGAGCAGAGATCGAACTACAGAATATTATTGGCTGAGAGCAGAATTGGTGATTAAGGCTGAAGGAATATAAGATGATTAGGGAAATGTGACACTCTCTTTCATATTAATTCAGAGAGATGGATAGACAGAAATGGACAGCATCACTAATATTTCCACGACGCTGTTACGTTATTTTTGTACATTGGTTCATCAGTGTTGTCCCTGTCCTTGCGCGTATCTCTCCACATATTAATATTTTAGAAGGTGGACATATGTGGACAGACTTAAGTAAGTTTCTTCATCTGTGGTTGCGTGAGAAAGAGGAGGAGAGGACAAGAAGAGAAGAAGAAGTTTCGGGAAGATGATGTGTTAAGTCTTATGTGTGAGGATTGGAATATTTGAAAGCTTTGCAAGTGTGTGTTGTTTTCTTTATATGTGCTTAAATGGAACGTTAAAAAAATGTTGTTTAGCTGGTTCTCATCCTTTAGCTAACTAGTTGTAGGCTCATGGCTCTCAATGTTTCTAGTAGATTCTTACAAGTTCAAAGTTAATATGAATTTACGCAAATGCAAAACCGGAGTTCATAAATGAGTTTTTTTAAATGTACCAGAGTATTTGTATTTGTATCGAGTTGTTACAAGAGAGAGAGAGAGAGAGAGTCAATTAACTAAATCATAGTGTGCTCATCTTACGTACTTGATTTTTTACTGTAAATTAGGAACTACAAAATATGCTACTGAAAGTTTAAAATATGCCAGAGGTAATTTGTACTTTGTACATTTTGATTTTATAGCAGCGTTCAAAACAATTTAACAATTTCACACGATTCGAACTCCGAAAAGAAGGTTCAAAAAACTTTCATAGACCACAAAAACCAGACTTTCCAGTCAATCGAGAGACCTGAATTAATTTTGAATTTATACAGATATGAAATATGAAATAACTCTGGCGATTAATTGATTAGAAGGTGGAATACATTAATCGCTAGTTTACAATATATATATTAAATATGTATTTGTGTAGACTACATAGACAAAGATACAAATAAAAAAAATGTGTAAATTGATACAGATAAAAACAGAGAACAGAAAGAGTCCCTCAAATCATCTTGTCCTTTTTATTGTTGTGTAACCTGAGCTCGTTTGTTTATGTTCGTCTTATTATATTTTACACACGACACACACACTGTTTTGTACTGGTTACATTTAATGTGTTTTTGAGTTGTTGAGTACCTTATACCTTTAATGTATATCTTGTCTATTCCACGTGTTTTTGACTTTTGTTTTATGTGTTACTTGTTATATAATGAATATTATATTATTTGAAATCAATTTGATAGATTGAGAGCTTGTAACGTTGATCGTATTATTGGGCTTGAAACTGATAGCACAAACAATTAATATGTTTCTCACATTTACAAAGATATAATGAGTTCAGAGTTCTCTCTCGTTTATTTAGCCATCCATCCACACTGTTGTTAAATGTTTTATTGGCCTCGCTATTTAATATATCTTCTTTGTGTAATAAGAAACTTGTGTACGAAGTAAGTTGCAACGTGAGTTAGGAAACAAGATGAGATCGAGAAAGGACTTTATATAACACACCCTCATGCATTTATATTTATGTTGCATGCACATGCAATTCTAATAGTTGTTTGATTACTTTGATTGGCTCTTGTTCAACATGCATAAAGGCACAACGGTGAATGTATAAAGTAAGGTCAGTTATGGATTCTCTCTCTACCCACACAACATGATTAATCCCACGGCAAGGCGTTTTAAGGACCTACCTACAAACAACATATAAAGATAGCTTATATATTATTAACATAAATGTGATTCCCTCATTTAGTCATTTACGAAAGAAACGATGTGTATAATATTATTGACAATTACAGGAAGGTTGGCCAAGTTTGAGAAACACTAGAAACATTAAAAACTGGTGGACGTGGACCACAAGCTTTTTTGTAGTTTTACTGAGGAGAGATCGAGTGACGATCCACGATCCTGTGGTATAAAATTCCAGATTAAAAAAGTGAAATCCGGGGTGAAAGGCAACTCTGAATGTGCGTGCACAGAGAAAGTGACTGTGTAGGTGCAAACGTTAAGCTGTGAGGGTCGAATGCTGTTGAATTGCAAGTCTTGAAACTGTGAATGGATTAATTGATAGAGAATAAACTGTTAAGAGTAAGCTTATAGACGTATAAACACACTATATACATACTTACATACACACACACTTTATAATTAATCAATAAACTATTAAGAAACCCACTCAAAATGTGTACTGCGTACAAAAAACCAACTTCGAAGCGTTGCTGAGTTGTATAACTAATTTAGAAGTGTGGATAAGCTCATTGTTGTGTAATTAGTAAATTAATTATACACATACATAAATACATTATTACAAATACTTTGATACAAATGTAAATGAACTCGAATAGAATATATATTACGTAGATGTATGTATATGAATTAACTATGCTATTAAAGGGGAAACTATAAATGGAGTAAGATAATTGGTTATTTTTTAATGTGGTACATTACCTACAAAATATGTAAAGTTGTGTACATAAATGTGTAAATATAAATAAATGAATGGATATATAATGGAAGCATTAAAAATGAGAGAGAATTGATATTTTTAGGAAGTTGTGCTAAATTTTGTAAGAAGCTAAAAGCTAAAGGCAGAAACATACATCCGTACACACATGAGACATGACCAAGCACATATATTTACATTTACATGCAGACGTAAAAAATAAAAATATACTGAGAAACAGATTGTGAGGGATTCACTAAATTAGGAAACACTATATATACCTGGCAGTGAGATACAGTTACTTTTCATGGCGCTACGTCGTAGGTTGTTAGATTTTAGAACTGTTAGAAGTGAACACAAAACAGTTGAAGTCAGCTAGTGTAACTAGAACTATAATACATAAAACTACAAATAAATAGGAGTCACTCTGAGGAAAGAAACTGAAGTAAAACACCCAAATTGTAGGCAGTGCGGTAGGCAACAAACCGAAACTAAGTAAGTAGGAAATATGATATCATTGGCTTTTGAAATTTTGGAAACAAGCAAGGGTTGTGTTTGTGTGATTCTTTTCATCTTTATCTTTTACAAAATAGTAGAGTAGGGAATTTCAGAATTTTATATAAATTGTTGTAACGTAAGTACTAAATGGAGAGAGAACAGAAGAAGAGAAGAAGAGAAAACCTTACACACAAAAGTTAGACTTTCTCTTTTATATTGTTTTTCAGACGAAGGACGGCTAGAAACATAAACTTCAAATATAGAAAACTACAAAACACAGAGAAAGAACAAAAGATGATTTTTTCAATATAAAAAATAAATCACTGTTCATTTTCTTTGTTATGCTGTCCAATTACCTGTTACGTAGTTTGAGAACTTTATAATATAAAAGCTACCCAGAGAACTTTATAACATTACTTTGACTAATGATCACCATAATGGTAAATTACTATTAAATAAAATGTAATTTAATCAGAGATTAAGCTTTCTACCTCATAAATTGCAAAACCTTTTTAATTAATTGAGTCTCCTTGATTAATTATGGATGTAGAGAAAAACACGCATACACACACGCGTACACACACACGTGTGTGGTTTTAATAAAAGTTTAGTCTAAAGTTTAATTTAACTACATCCACGTAACGACTATGTGTATAAGTACAGATATATACTGACTCTATATACTTTTACTTCTTTATATTCAGCTTAAGAAGAAGAACCTACAACCTACAACCTAGGGAATAGGAAACTTATGTGATGTGATTAAACGTGAACGTTAAAATAATGATCTATATTAAATATCTATAAATGTTTGATCGCTCCTCTCTCTTCCCGGTTACTCTCCCGGTTACCGGTTGTCCTTTTACTTAAGCAGCTTAGCGTTGGATTTCATTCTGTCAGAATATTTTACGACATTCCCAATGGCCAAAGAATTGCGTTTTGCGTTTTACTTCTGCGAAACCTACTTCTCCTGTGTGTGTGTGTGTGTGCTTTCTCTCTATTTCCATTTAACCTTAAGCTGTATGCTACAACTCTCTCCATTTCTTTATCCTCAAGGTTTCCTTCCTTAAATACACACACACACACACACTCACCAATGCCCTTCACTGTATCTCTCTCTCTATATATTTAATGTATGCTATCTCTCCTACTATCTCTTCGACTTTCCTCGTGGCTAGATAAATCATCAGTGGATGGTTTACTAAAGAACTAAAGAGAATCTACTTTACTTTCAAGTCACGAACATACACAGAGGAAGTTTAGTTTTAGTTCATGTGCACCGCACACAGTCCATCATCATTCATCCCATCCTTCATCATCCTCATAATACTAAATAGAGAGAGAGAGAGAGATACAGTGGTGTGCGAATACTTCCAACCTTCCATCCTTTCTTCCATCTACTTAAGAACTGCATGCCATGTTCCATGTTACAACTTTACTACATTCGATTTCCCACACCCGGTGTGTGTCCTTACAAATGTACGAAAGTACGAATGTACTCCAGAGAGAAAGGAGCTGATGCGGAAGTGTATCCTTCACCGGATGTGTGTGTGAGTATATCGGGTCAAGGCCGTTCATAGTTTCATACCCTTCCCACAGTCCACAGATATCCTTTCAACTTTAATCTCCTTTCCTCTCTCTCTCCTCTCTATATAATCAAATGGAGTAGCTCACCTTTTATGAACTCTCTCAAAGCAACGAACCAAGTTGAGCTTAAACTACCTACCTACTTACTTTACTCTTTACTCGTATAATACCAACGCACGCTTTCTCCCAGAACCTCAACCCGGCATCTGTTTATTTACGTTTCACCCGTGTGTCCTCGTGCACCGAAGAATGAAGCCAACTTGAATTGAATTGAGTTCCCAGCTGAAGGAGAGGAGAGTAAAAGGTCCCATAAGACCGAAATGAACTCAACCGGAGAGTGAAATCCTAAGGAGAAAGCGAGCGAACATTTTTGATAGTCCATTTCGTGTTGGTTTGGTTGTCGTCATACCTGAGGGAAGGTGGAAGGTAGAAGAACACACGGAGAAAAGAAAGGCAGTGAGTGAGTTCTGCAGGGAAAGTATTGGGGAAAGTATTAAACCTTGTCTAATTGAATCCTTTCCTTCTGTCGTGTTATGTCCTTGAAACCTCCATCCATCCATCCATCCATATACTTCTATATATATAGTATACTTATATAGTTTCCTTTAGGCACGCTCCTTTTATTAATATATGTATACTTGTGTGTGTATATCGCTCTGTGTTCCCGGGAAAGTACACCGCAGTTTGGCAGTTATATAATTTCCTTTGACATATATACTCTCTGCTATTGCACCATACCTTCTAGCTTCCAAGTAGGGTATCATCTGTTGAAATAAATCCTTCCTTCCTTCCTTCCCTACCTTCGTTCTTTTATTAAATCCACCAATGAAGCGTGTCCCTCTCTTTCAAACTCTCACTCACTCAATATATTTTATATATATACTCCGAACCTTCCTTCCTTCCTTCCTCCCATAACTCTCCTTGTACAATAAATATCCCATAGCTCCTCGTCTTTTCACGCATTCAGCTCATGAACCATCTCTGCATAAAGTCGATGTCACGCAACCTCAATCGCACTATCATCCACTCTCGATTCACTTTTACTGAATTAAACTCGCACTCAGCGTGACCGGGTTACGCTACGCTTCCAGGAATTTCACCATGAAGGTTGCAAAATTCTCGGTACACTTTACGTCGCTCCAACTGCCCTGATGCCTTACTTACTTACCATCACCAACGCACAACTCGCAGCAGAAGGTTAACTTTCTCTTTCTCCGTGAAGTAAGTAAAATAATTGACAAAAGGAAACCGTGTGACTGCATTCCTCCGTTTCCTTGTGCATCTCTTCACCTGCTCATAAAAAACTTTCTCCTTCACCGGAAGCCGGAGAATAGCTAAGGTCGTGACAACAATAATGACTGATGAATATGCTGCTACCCCCGTACAACTTTCTTAGCTTTCTCCTAGCATCCTCAGCAGCTGCACCTGAGAATTCTCATTAATGGCACCCTTATTTCCAATCAGATGTGTCAGCTCGGAAAGAATCCCTTGTGTGCTTTCTCCGACATCTTTACTTAATATATTGAGACACCAAGCAACCCATCCATTATTCTATTTTGATCCCACCCACACACACAGGAGAGAGTAGAAGAATAATGGAGACCCATGTCACCTCCTCTAATGTAGGCATTGTTCCCACGCGTAAGGAAACAAATGAATGTACACCTACTCTTCCAGGTTACAAGTTTCTTTGAGCAAATTGCAAACACACAGGTTTCTTAGCTAGTTAGTTTGCACTTGTTCGCAGTTCGCAGTTCGCACTTCGCGCAGTTGGCAGTTTGTTTCTTGAGGAAAGTTTAGCTAAGGATAAGGAAGCGAGAGAAAACGGATGAAGGAAGGGATTGACAGATGAAAGGATATGGAAGGACGGAAAGTGTGACCATATGGAGGCAATATGTGTCACCTATACAGTTTGTTGCAGTTTACACCAACTAAAATGTGTGTGTGTGTGTGCTGAGCAGAGGCATCCATCGTTCCACGCGTTCCATCGATATTCCCTGGAAGGATCCGTCCATCTGGTGGAATTTCGTCAATGAATGAGGCAGTCAGGGACGAATTATACGAAGGAAGGAGTGAAAGTAATATAATGTGGGAGAGTATGCATGGAGAAAGTGGGTCAGGTAGTTTTTGGTACGGAACACTTATTTTATTACTGAGAGAGAGAGGGTCGTTCGTGTCACTTAAGTGAGAGAGTCACCAACACGTAGGAATAAAAATGCGGGGGAGAGAAAGTAGGAAACCAAACTGGAGCAACTGGAGAAAGTGCTTTCACTCGGAAACTCAACAACTTTCCTCCATCTGGTGAAATCCCCGCAAGTCTCAAGTTCGCCCCGTTTCCATCCACATTTCCACCTTCACCATGTAAAACACACAAGGAATGTCCGCACACACACACACACACATCTTTATTAGCATCATAGGCGTCTGGCTAAATATACATACACATGCCAAAAATATGATTTAATGCATACACACAAGATATGATTGCTGATTGGCAGATCAAGCGTTACTGCGATTGTACACATTTCACTTGCCCTTGAATTTGTATTAATTCTAACAATCTAATGCATAAAGTTTCTAATGCATAATGCTGAGATCAAATTCACTTGTTGCAATAACTCTTTGTTCGGATTAAGTTACCATCAATCACGAATTGAGAGCTGGGAATCCAGTTCAATGCAACGCAACAACACAAGCACTTTGCACTAGTGTGCAGTGCATTGTGAGACTGTGCCACTGTGACTGTGAGTGATGATGCTGAAGCAGCGCTTGTTTACCAACAGATGATTCTGGAAAACACGCAGCATCCTCAACACTCAACACTAAACTTACACAACAGA
>JAQGAD010001607.1:0-18178 GCA_034696625.1 Isotomurus palustris | reverse complement strand
CAACCCAAACTTTTACTAAAACTAAAATAAACCATCTTTACACTGTTTTATTTATTGTGTGTACTGTACATGCGTTTATCTAATAAACACTTCATGAATATACAAGAAAAGTCCTTAGTATCTTTATTGGCTGGCCATAACATACACCCATTTAGATTTCGACCTACTCGACCTTCAATTCCACTTTCTACCGCATCCTTCACAACTTTCTCTTTTACTTTATCCTCACTGAAGACACACGATTCTTGAGAGTCCAGTCAACGATGGAGAACTCAGTGGTCATCTGTGTGGCAGTGGTAGTCATAATCTCAACTTACCCCTTATTCGGAGGAGCCATTCCTTCTCCAAAGTTTCCACACTTGGAGGAGAACTCTGGAGAACCGAAAGCATCTCGTCGCATCCTGAAGCCCCCAATATTCCCTGAATGGGGTCCAGGCCCCATCGGCTTTGGCTTCTTCAGCTCAGCACTCTTTTGCAAGAAAATCCTGAAGGAAGCAGGACTCCCGATGTACTACAACTACTACCCGGGATTCGGAGGAAGGTCTTGTCTCGGACCGTACGTGTTACCTTACACAACCACAACGACTACTACGTCCACCACTGCTCCTCCCCCCACAACCACAACCCCTGCTGGACCCTCCCCGGATGACTACGACTACTTCTTCTACGAAGAGGAAGAAGACGAAGGGACCACACAATCCACCTACACTCACCTCCACAGGTACCACAAAGGAAGGAAGGAAAGGGTAGCAGCGAGTTATTAATAACCTCCGTACCTCTTCACACTGCTAAACTGCTAACCCAGTTTCCTCGACGCAGTCCCACTTAATCCCTTCTGGAAACTTTTGCTTTTCCACCTTGACAAGGAAAATGAGGTCATTTCACACCTCCTCATCATCAGTCGTCGTCTTCCCCCGCCCTCGTATACATCAACATGAAGACAACTCCGCTCTTCCTCTCCTGTAACGTAAGTTTAAGTCTTTAAGTGTACCACTCATCAGATCACTCTTAAGTGAATCATCTCCCAACTGACGTGGCGTGTTTTGATTTATGGTGCCTCCAGGTGTTAATCCTTCTGGCTGTGGCGTCAGCGTCACGTCGTCAGCGACCACAAGTGTCCCCTGAGCTGAGAGAGTACGAAGCGAAGGTGCGTGCGTACAGAGGCTACTCGTCTCACAGGCCGCTTCCTCCGCGACCTCCTCCGAAGAGTCTGAGGCGTCGTGAAATGATGCAGACGTACGGGCTGCCTCCTCCTCCTCCGGTCCAAGATTACTACCACCAACAGGAACAACAACAGCAGCAGCAGCAGAAGGAAAAACAACCGCGTGGTGAGGAGGGTGTCGAAGAAACCCCGGGAGCGAACGACAGGATCTTCTTCAAGCCGTACAAGTTTCCCTTCTGGGGACTTCCCTTTGGAGTCTACAGTAAAGGTAAGCACAGTGGGAGGAAGGCTAATGTTAATGATGTGTATTTGTGGGTCATGTTTTGAAATGGGTGTATTCTTTGGACTTCCAAAGGAGGATTTTTTAATCCAGGGCTCTTCCCTTTTGTCCCGGGGGGTTAGTTGATTGAGATTAGAAGAGAGAGAGAGAGTGAGAAGGGGGTGAGGTTTAACGGAGGTTTGATTGTG
The DNA here is from genome assembly GCA_034696625.1 of Isotomurus palustris. Classification (NCBI taxonomy): domain Eukaryota; kingdom Metazoa; phylum Arthropoda; class Collembola; order Entomobryomorpha; family Isotomidae; genus Isotomurus; species Isotomurus palustris. Next base: position 16,548 of record JAQGAD010001607.1, on the reverse strand, counting down.
TTTGTTCGCACAGGACCGGGATTCCCTCCGTATGATGGCGTCTTCGGGAGTCCCTGGGGACCTGGAAATGTGAGTAGAAAGGAAATGGAGCTTCTCACTTGAGCAGGAAGGATTTTACTTGACGGGATTGTTTAGTTTCCAGGATATCCGTCAGCTCCGTCGATGGGAGGCTCAGGGGGACCTGCCGGAGGATCAGGTGGTGCTGGAGACGGCGGAGCTACTGGAGGCCATGCGGGAGGAGCCTATGGAAGCTACGGAAGCTATGGAGGAGGAGCTTATGGGAGCTATGGAGGATATGGTGGGGGAGGAGCTGCTGCAGGTCCAGGAGGAGGAGGTTCTGGAGGCCCAGGAGGAGGAAATTCTGGAGCCCCTGGAGGAGGAGGAGCACCTGGAGGTCCTGGAGGAGGAGGCCATGGAGGAGAAGCTCCAGGAGGTGCAGGAGGAGGAGCTTCTGGCGGGCATGGATCTCTAGGACCGTATGGAAGTTACATGGGCTACGGTCCTCCGCCGATACCTTCAACGTCACACGAATACTACCCAACGACAACTCCGCCTCCCCCACCGCCACCCCAGCCGAAGCTGAAGAGAATTAAAATCTACAAACGAAAGAAGACGACGACACCCCCGCCGCCCGAAGAGGAGGAGGAGTGCGAGTGTCCCTACGCGAAGGACTGTGACTGTTACGCCCCTCCACCGCCTCCGAAGAAGAAGAAGACGCGGAAGAACGCGCCCTGCAGCCACGGCTACAGCTCAGGACCCAGGGGAGGCTGCAAACCACCCCCACCCACACAGCCACCACACCCTCCTTACGAAGAGGAGGAGTACGAAGATGAGGAATACGAATACCCGACCACACCCCCTCCTCCTCCCTACTACCCACTCCACCACTCCTACCCTCCCCCACACATGATGCATCCCCACTACCCCTTCCCCTTCTACTTTGGGGGAATGGGCGACTACTCTCACAGCTACCCGTACGCCTTCCCCCCTCCTCCGCCTCCTTATCCTCCTGCTAACTACCACACAACCACCCCCGCCCCCACCTACTCCACCCACCCTCCCACCTACGAAACGACCACCATACCTCCTCCATACACCACGCAACCACCCCCACAACCACCACCTCCAGAGTACCCAACGCCAGGACCACCCCCACCTCCCCCTCAGTACCCAACAGCAGCACCTCCCACACCACAATACCCAACGCCGGGGCCGCCCCCACCTCAGTACCCAACGCCAGGACCACCCCCACCTCCCCCTCAGTATCCGACAGCAGCACCTCCTCCCCCACCACAATACCCACCCCCACCACCCCCTCAGTACCCAACACCAGGACCACCCCCACAATACCCTACAGCAGCACCCTCTGCACCACCACAGTACACGACGCCAGCCCCACCTCCTCAGTACCATACAACAGCAGCTCCTCCTCCTTATGAGTACCCCACAGAACCACCACAACCCCCACAGTACCCGACGCCAGCAGAACCTCCCCAGTACCCTCCACACAAACACCCCCCACAACCACCGCCCCCACCTGCCTACTCACTCCCATCCGCAAGTCAGCAGCAAACGATCACCCTGAAGTTCTCTCCCCCACCTCCTCGTCCCCAGAAGGGAGGGACACTCAGGAGCCTCCGCCGTCCCGCAGATGTCAAACAACACGTGCTGATAAAATACGAAAAACCCTCTTCTTCCCCCCAGAAGCCCCACCGCATCTCCTACTCCCACTCCCCACCGAAGGAGTCCAGCCAACCCCCCTCAGTCCCCTTCGAACTCCCCTACACCCTCAACTCCAACCCACACGGCATCTCCACCAACCTCATCAAAACGAACCTCAACCAACAGTCTCCGTTCTACCTCTCCTACTCCAAATCCACCGAAGTCCAGCCTTCCTCCTCCTTCGCCCCCAGGTCATCCCACAACGTCCCCATCGACAGTCTCCACGGAAAGAACTCCAACGAGAACGATGACCTCCTCCACTCGGACGTCTCCACACTCGCCCACCACCTCAGCTCCATCACGGAGGACTTCTACGGAAACCACCACGGAGGAAGCTCCACAACGGAGCCTCCCTCCACCACCTCCACTGCTCCCTACGAAGAAGAAGAATTCTACTACGAAGAAGAACCTCCTCCTGAGGAACATTCCATCGTTGTGACTGTTGACTCTCCGTCCCCACGATTCTCGTCCTCACCTCTCAAGTAATCCCAAAGTGTAACTTATTACTCCCAACTTGTCTTTCAGAAGAGAATAAAAACATCTGAAGATGCCATCCTTCCTCGTTCGTTTCATCTGCCCATTTCACTCTCACACACGTTCCACTCCATAAAAAACACAATAGACTCCACGGATGACTTTAGAAGGAATGCGCGTCTTCGTCTCGTGTTTGTCTTAATTCTAATTGCCTTCATTTTTACGACCACTCGTGTGATGAGAAGGTTGTAGGCAGAAGAATTGCATAAAATAAAAGTGACATTTCTCCAGTTGAAAGTATCGAGGCGTCTCCTCGTCATTCCTCCACAATTGCTTTTATCTTCACACGAAAGAATCAAATGAAGTGATGCAGCCTCATTACTCAAGTTTTTGTCACAAATTCCATCCTTCCTTCTGTCGTCGCCCTTTCTCGTGATTTAATTACTCATCCCCTTCCTTCCTTCTTCTTCGTCCCTCACCCCTTTCCTCATTTCTCATCTATTCGTCGTCACCCCCTTCAAAAACTTCAAATCAAGGCTGCTCCTCCTGCACACATTGCTTACAAATTCACAAAGACTTTTAGAAAGACCCGAGAGATTCGAGATGTCCTAATGACTCTGTGTATAAAGTATTAAGTACAAAGCTCCATCACCCGTCAGCGTCTCACTAACAAACACTGACACAAATAAGAAGAAGCTTAAGCTTCGAAACTTGTGTCAGAGTAAAAAACACGTCTCTCAGTTCTTCACAACTCCTTCCTAAGTTCACAGGCACGAAAGCAATAGTTTAGCAAGTCTATTCATCATCATCATCATCATCCACCAATACTACTTCACAAATTAAAAGTCTCGCTGTCTTATTCCTCTCATTGTTCATCCGTACTTATTATGCAGTCTCTAATTAGCTTGAGAGGATTCCAATTGTCATAAATCCGCTATTCGTCTTCTAGATTTTGGTTATAGGCTCTAGAGAATCGAATAATCTAGCAGCAGAGGTGTCCTGCTGGCCTACCTACATACACACAACAGGTAGAAAAGTCTTAACTCATTCTTTCTCATCTCTCTCTCTCTCTTGTTAGTTCAATAGTCCTTGAGGTGTAAGTTTACTAAAGGTACTAAAGGTACCGTAAGGAATTCATCATCTCACGTCTCACAGTCTCACGTCCGAGAGACGACACACGAGTAAATGTTTGTGAACTTCGGACTGAGGAAAACCACAAGAATCATCTCTTACATAACTTACATACACACGCAGACAGATTACGATTGTACACTCTCTCGTATTAACTTCTTCCTATAAAACTTGTCACAAATGAGTACAAAAAGCAAAGCCACAATCTCTCAGCTTGGAATTCCACGCTGGAATTCCACTCACACTCACACACACACACTGCCAGGACACTTTACCACATTTACTGCAAATCTTTAAGCATTCATTAGTCTACATACTCACACATATAAAATGCCACATTAAGGAGAAATGGAGAGGGTGAAGGTCAGACTGAAATCCCCTTTAAAGGCTCTCTCGTTTAAATCTCCGTGATTCAGGAAAAGCGTGTGGAAGTTGTGTCATAAATTGATTCAAATGGACACTTTTCATGGCCCAGAGTAGTTTCACCACACAAACCCATTTATTACCAGTTTCTACTCAATTTCTCTCTCCCATAAGAAACTTACAAACTTACAAAGACGAATGCTCGTGAAAGAAAGACTCCCGAGGAGATCCCTTCGACCTTCGCATGTGACAAGTTTCCCTTTCTTCCAACATGCCACAATTCCATCACACATTCCTTTCACACCTTTCCAACTTCCAACAATGCTTGCTCCCTGCTCACCTGTGTTAAACTGTCTCTCTTTCTCTCTCTCCAGGTGAAAGGACCTCCACCTTCTCTCCTATATAACACTTTAAATTCTTTAATAAGTCCTAAAGCCAAAATCCTTCAACTTCCAAACTTGCAACCTTCCTCAAGACTCAAGAAGTCCTTCTTTTCCTTAATTCTCCCGGAACTCTCTGAATCTGAACAAACAGTCCGTGTCACAAAGAGACCTACAGACACTAAAAAGTCAGACAGCTCGGTGCCTACCCCAAAAAATACATCCCTTTGTTAGCCTTGTCAGATTTGTTGTACCCACAACTCACGACGAGAGTCTTTTCAATCTCTCCTTTAACTGTTCTAATAAGCTTTCGAGGGAGTAAAAAGTACAAAATAGCTCTCCAATCTCTTCCCCACCACCCGATCATCATCGTTCAACATAAACTTAAGCATCAACCAACTTCACTAGGAGTTGCAGTTAAAGTATTGTGTGTGTCTCATTTGATCCCACAACTTCTACTCAGCCACAACTTTGTCTCACTACTTTTACACTCTCTCTCTTTCTGCTTTTGACTGTACTTTACTCATTTGCCTGAGTCATATAATCATAAAATTAGTTCTAGTATTTTTTCTTCTCCACTTTCAGGAACTTGTCTATTTGAAGTTTGAACTGGGTCAAGAAAAACCAAGGCAAATACATCAAAGTCAATAATTGAAGTCTCTTTGAGTCTTGAGTGACCGCACACAGATCTTGTGATTCTTGTCAGAAGAAGGAGGAAACGTGTATGTCATCTTACTAACAACTACTTGCCATATATTTTTACAAGATAACCTGATAACGATCATCGTCACTCGTCACTTTCTCGAGAAAGCAAATTAGTGATAACTGATTACTGACTAGTCAGAAATGTTGGGGGAAAATGGATAGAGTGGAAAAATAGAAGTGGATTGGGTAGTCATCTGCATTTGTGCAGTGAAGTTTAGTGGTCAAGTGACAAGAGATTAAATTAATAATTCGTGTGTTGTTCGTTGTTCCATGTCACAAGATTCGAGATAAAAAAGAATACAACAGGCTGATTACAGGAGATTATCATGTCTGAATTCGCACATTTTAAACCTTCGCCATCATCAACACATCCCTGCGACTTGGACATCATCACAATGAGTCTTTACACTCAACCACGACTTACTTATCTGTCCACAGACTTTACAAGTTTTAAAAATACTTTGTCACAATAAAATATACCGTAAAAATAATATTGTAAGAAGATCTCTCACGACATACAAATCCTCATGGCTTTGTTCCACAAGTATGCTAAGCTGTTTTGCGATGGATTTCTCCTCATCTTGCGTAAGTTCTATTCATAAGCTGGTGGAAAAACAATTAATTAGTAGGTATAGATCGTTAAAGCTGTCTCAGGTGTGAGAGATTGAAAAGGTCGTCTACGTTCGTTCTCCACCTTTTTTCTTGTAAACTAAGGTCAAGATAATAATTATGAATTCATATTTCATAGACTAAATCACCTCACGAAAGAGTGGGATGTTTGCCAATGCAAAAGTTGGAGTGTGAATATGCAGTAGGATTTTTATTGGCCATTATTCATCATCTCTGTGAATAGAGCTGGGCAGCATGTAGTAAGCAAGGCACACAATGTATGTAAATTGTAACTTCACAGAATTTATGACAGCTTAGATTGTTAAAAGAAAGACTCACAGATACACGCCCATGCGATGGGTCCCAGTTTCATAAAAGTTGCACGGACTGCTGTATGTAAATTGCCAATCAATGCCCTTGAAAGTAGTTGAAACCCAACACTTTTGCTCCAAAAACCCTCCCTTGTTAATCTCGTTAAAAATGCAGTCATCCTCCAACATTCTAAAGAGGTCATAATAAAATTTTATCGGTGTTTGGTTTAAAAGATATCGCATCGTACACACGACACGCTTATGCATCTCTATTGACAATTCATGCGTGAGATTTGATAGACAAAAAGACAAGGTCACTTTACAACTTAAGTGAGCTACCGCTACCACCATCATCAAAGTATTCATATATGTAATACCAACAGCCAAGCCATGGATTTCAGCTGTTCTCCAGTCTATTCTCCAGTTTCTCCATTGATCACACGAATTCATCTTTTAAAGCTGGAGAACCGTTTAAAAATACTTTTGTCATCAGTAGAGTTACAAGTTGGAAAGAGAGACGCAAAATGATCGCTCTACTCTTTCTAGTTGATTAGCTGGAATCACTTTAATAGTTTAGTGTATCTTTGTGGTGGTGGTGGTAATTGGTTGGCAGTTTTAGCTGCCAGTGAAGTTGTTGGTTTACACTGTGGCTTCCATGAGGAGGAGACCTTGGATGTGGGATAAGGTCAATTGGACTAATAATCATCCCTTCCTGCTATGCCTTCATCTCTTCGCTCCTCCGTTTCTACAACATTTACTTGCCTTCTCCTTTCAGGAGTCCAGAAGGTCTAAAACTTCCCGTAAATCTAAACACGTACATATTCCAAGCAAAATCTCCCAAAACACTGCAGTTCTATAAAGTCCAATGATAACACATAATGGATTAACACGCTAGATAAGCTGAATTTATATGACATGTCTTTTTGCAGTGGGACTGGTAGTAGCGTTATTCCTCCTCAACCTCCTGAATCCTCGGATTCCCTCGTTAAGATGTGATGGACCGAATATCCTTGAGCCATCAATTTCTCACAAGTTCAAGGGGGACACAGTAACCACCGTAAAACTGTTTGCGGCTGTTCTCATCACACCCATCATTCAGGCATGACCGCATGACATTCATCGATTACCTAAACATGACAGCATCTAATTATCCATAAGCTATCGTCTTAGCGTAATTATGACTATGACTTTTCAACTGTTGCAGATTTTAGTGACAGAGTGGTTCAGGAATCGCAAGGATGCCAATGCGTACATGTTCAAGTCAAACGAGTCCAGCTCCTGGAAACGCACATCGCTCGCTGCCTCTGCAGTTATCAGAGTAATGATGCAGCTAATAACAGCTTCAATTTTAATTGGGACCTATAAGTAGAGATTGCGTGTTTGTGTACAGGATTATATCGTAGGATTTCTTGTAGTAATTTTGTTAAATGATGTTGCAAAGACAACCCTTAATGCTCCCCGCCCTCATTGGTTGGATACTTGCAAGCCCAATGTCACGAAAGAAGCCTGCGTCCAAGGGTAATCATTTTGGAGTTACGCAGTACGCTTTAAATCTCGAATGTCCAGAACTTTATGTGTGCTTAATTGCAGGTGGGTATCTGACTACGAGTGCACCAACACTCAAATCTCAGAATGGAAACTAGCCGATGGAAGAAAGTCCTTCCCTTCAGGACATTCCGCTGTCTCTTTCTACGCTGCTGTCTTCATGGCAGTGCGTTCCATTCTGAGCCGTTTTTAGACACTAACTATTGACTATGATTACTAGTGAAGCTTATTAACTACCTGGCAGCAGATACTTTACCTTATGGGTGGTTGTTTCAGATATACCAAAACAGACGTGTCAACAGGAGATACGTAGGGACAATATTTCTCTTGTGGCTGCACATCGTGTGGTTAGGATTCGCCATCTTCTGTGCGCTGTCACGAGTGGCTGACCATCGTCATCATCCCATTGACGTTGCCTTTGGAGGTCTCATCGGTGCTTTTGGAGGACTCCTCTCTGTACGCCCTTAACCTTCACAATGAAAGATATAAGGATATAACAGTCTTTAGCATGGACATTTTATGATTCCTCCAGGTCCAATTCCTCTGCGGCTGCTTCGGTCGAAGCAGAAACGGAGGTCCTTCGTATCAGAACAAAGTGAACTCTTGTTCATCAGGTCCAAGTAGCAATGGATCGAATGGAGTAGACGGGTACCCTTCAAGTCCCCCTCCGACTCTCCCCCCAGGACTCAACGGAGGCACAAACTACCAAAGAACAAATGGAGACAAACGACACTCCCTCAAACGGCTTCTGTCCACCCAGTCGAACGTGACGCAGATGTCGGACATCGTCGAAGACAGGGAACTCGACAGTCTCTAAAAACGATATCTACCTACATTTAAACCTTTCCCTGTGTATCCCTACAGCTTTAATATCCATGCCAAACTCTAACTTATTTTTACTCATCAATAAAGACGCTTTTAGTAACATTGACCATAAGAGGTCCTCAACAAGGTTCACTTTGTTACACTGCATGGTTGTCAGCGTCATTGTAAGTCATCCTCATTCATGAGTAACAGAATTAGTAGCAACTTGCCCACAACCCCGAAAGATCATTGAGGCTTCTATTTCACTTCTGTGGGCGCAATAACACCATCCACATGTACTTTCATTTTTTTTTGTCTGCAGCGAATTGCTTTCACTCGTAAAAGGAGTGTCGATAGTGTCATTAAGTTAATTGGAGGTTGAGTGAGAGGATATGTTGAAGATAAACGAGGGGAGTGAGTCTCCAATTCTGGAGGTCGAAGAGGAGGTCAGCGAAAACTTGGGGGAGGCTGCGGAACGACGTCATTTGGAAGATGAGGATGAAGAGACGGTGAAAGCGCTTAGGGAAAGCGTCGCGCGACATCAGAAGCCGTGGATGAAAGTCCTTCCTGTCCGCGCTGTCCTTCTCACCACCTACAGATCGTTAGCTGCCTCCAGAGACATGAAACCTCCTCAGCTCATCGCACTCGCTGATAAACTACTCTCATTCCTCGTTAACTTGGAACAACAGACGACTTCTCCAAGTTAGTTGAGACACTGGACACAAACAACGTGGATAACAAGTTTCTTATAATTTACTTCTTGTTTCAGGTCAAAAGGACATATTTTTTAACGAATACCTCAAAATTTTGGACTCGGTATTTGTTAGGCTTACCTCCAGCCCGTTACCTGATGACCAGTGTAAAGGCGAATTTGCTAGCTTCGTGGATTCCTTGTGGACTACGCTAAAAAAAGGTAAACGAAAATTACAAAAACCAAAGTTCTCTAAACCAAACCTCTTTTACATGGCATTTTCCTTACGTAGGATCAATTAAATTCGAAGGAACGACGATACCCGAAAGACTAGTCAACAGGTACCCGTCCAGACTCGAACAAGTCATGGGCCCTTCGCCTGACTCTCTTGAAACAATCGACGAGAATTTATCGCTTGATGCCGTCCTTCCTTTGTGCCTTGGAAGTCCAGCCAACTTCATGAAAGTCATGGGACACCTCCACACCCGCTTTTCTGTTGCTTCCAGCCTTGATTCCAAGTCAAAGATCTCTTTCTGCCAACAAATACTCTCCACTCTTGAAGAACGATCTGAAGATAAATTCTTCCTCACCTTTCCAACTCCATTTCACCCCCTCGTCTTATTTATAACCACTTTAAACAAAGCTGGATTAGCTGGACCGAATATGAGCTCCCTGATCTCAGATGAAATAGTTCTTCTCCTGGACTCCTTGTACTTCCAGTGCGAATCCGATGGCATCGATTTACCTTTAGTATCCTTCATACTTCTAAATTTCTCTCAACTTCCTCAGATATTCATGCAGAAGTGCAGCTCAGCCAAGTCAATCGTTTACAAGAAAACTCCACACCTGAAGAAAGCCATGCGAAACTCGGACATCAACTTGTTCCAGACTTATCTCCATCCAGTATGACATTTTGAAATCCAATGAATACGCCATTGTCAATAAAACTCTCCACAACCTTAAGTTTGTGTATATTAATCTTCTCATCCTGGTCATATCTTTATTCATAATTTTTTACATGTACCACATGCTAACACAACGTTCAAACTGTATTTCGCATCTTGATTTTTAGTATTTTGCATCATCGCCAACATCGCCTTCATACAAATAAATCTTAGAGTTACTTAACAAGTAAATATGTTTTAATGATGAAACACATGATGCTTGGGCTCTTGCTGAGTCTCTCGTGTCACTTCTTTACGATTCAAGATTAATTTTTCAACATCTACGAGCTTAATTTCACCTTTGAAAATCACCGTCAACACCGGCTGATGTTTCTCTTGTCTTTACTTTCACCTGCAAATTCATGTCCAATTTAAATTCCTTTCAAACTCAAGTTTCGAAGTATTCCAGATTTCCAGATCATCAGATAATCTTTTAGAGAAGTTACTTTACAATATAAACTACGAAGGAATTACTTCACTTCGATAAGTACAGCTTTAATGAATCCATAAGATAACTTTTGCATAGTTCATTCAGATTACCAGAACCTCCTCAACAAGTGACATTAAAATCCCATGCGTTTAATTAAGTTTTAAACTGTAAATAACGCACACACTCACTCTCTTTCTGTAATCTACAGCATTTCGAACATTTCTTCTTCATCTTGAAGTAAAAAGGTACTACGTGGATGGATTAAAAAATTAATAGCCTAGCCTAAGAAAAACTCGCGTATAAAATTGATCTTTCTCCTCGTGTTGCTCTTTCATTCACTCGATCACTCATTCAATGTTCACCTAGCATATCGCTATATTCATTTGATTTACTTTTATTTTTTACAAAAACCTCATTCCTCGCATTATTCAAATTCAACCTCAAATAGTAAAGCAATCAACAATAATATTATTATTAATCATAATATAACAGTTACAGTTATTCTACATGTGTATGGCAGTGTACGCACAACGGAAGATTTCTCTGTGTTCTATTCCTAACTAACAACAGATAGATTAATAGATGCCATCATAATTTAATATTTTCACCAATTTCAACAGTCCTAATAATTAGACTTTAGATTAAAGTACTAATCAAGCAATTTAAAAATTCAGATAAGATAAACACAAATTTTGAACAGAATTTACTTTGAGTCTACCATAATCATCCAACCACCCACCCAAATATAACTTCCTCAATTGCATCGATCATCATTTTTATCACTTTCATAATTAACTATCACTTTTGCGGTCCACATTCTGGAATAAATAGCACCATTAGTTTTTAAACATTTCTTTCAGCATTCTCATTCCAGCAGCAACAACTTTCTTTTTAACTTGCACTCTACTCAAAACTTGTCTTTCATAAAGTAACAACATGTTAATAAACATATTTATCCATGTATTCAGCTTTTAAGATACTCAGCAACGCTCCCACTCAGTATATAGGTATATAGACTTGACTTAAGACTTACAATTAGTGAATAATAATATGATTTAAAGTGATAAGAATGTACGATAATAAGTGTGTTTGAAAGTTTGAATACATAAGCACAGACAAATCAGCAAGAGAAGAAGGAGTGCATGGATTCTTCTGGCAGTTAACGTTAAATGCTCTCACAAGTTACATGTAGTGTCCTTATTGATAAGTTAACTGTATACATTTTAAAGAGGAATAAAGGTTTATGTATGCGCTGCTTCAAAATGTACACGAGGATCTCGAGGTAGATTAGAAAAATCAAAGTCTGAGAGACATGGATGAGCTTTAAGGCAATTATATGCAACTCTCTCAATCACTTTCTCGCCTCCCATCAACTTTTTTAATTAAACGGCAGTTTCGAGTTTCGAAGTTTCATGGCCTTTGGTTTCGGTTTTCGGTGGAAATTGTGAAGTGTGAAGTAGTTCAGTAGTTTTAGTGGATTGCTCACGCGTGTGATATATTATACGCTTTGCAATATCATCTTAGTGAATTGCCTGTGTGGGAGTTCCAACGTTTTATTGGAATCTCATAATCAGTTCTTGTTGCTACTTCCTATAGAGAATGACAATTTGTGGAGTGGAACGCATTTTATTTTTAAAATGTGGCCAGTTTTATACACAGAGAAACCGTTTCTGTTTTTATGATTGCGTACTTTTCTCAGACTGATTCCTTGGCAGTGATGATATTTGGTGACACATGGTTTCACTTTGGGTTACAAAATCTCCCTACAAATCCTCCTTAAATCGATATTTACTTATACCGTAATAACTATTAATAAATCCATTAGACTACTAAGTACTTTCACTCTTCTCAATTAAATCCGTTCATTCTCAATCATTCATTCAACATCATCGTCGTCGTAATATGCACTCCCTCCCTCTTCGCCTTCTCGTAAGTCACATTCTTAAAACCTTCTTCATCTTCTCCTACATCGTTGTTATTGCTGTCCTTCGGGGAGTAATTAAAGAAAACAAATTGAGAATGCAAATGAACAAATAAGAATCGAGACAGAATGATAAAGAACACAAACACTCATATTGGAAATTATAAGTAACAAACGATGAATAAAACAATTTGGATTTATTTTCAAAAGAAGACGCATATATATCATCATATCAATTGGTAGGCTATCATCATCATATCATTCTCATCGCTTGTGACGGTATACACACACACTAAAAATAAGCTATATATATATACTGTCATCTCTCATTTAAGTCCTCATTTAAAATGCACCTCATCTTCTCTCATCTCATCTTTTCTCCATCTTCCTTCATCGTTACTATTTATTTAGTAATTAAAGCTACGAATGTCGTATGATCGTCTTCACCAGGTGGGTTGTACACAATCCAATACAAAATAAAAATACACTAAAAATAAAAAAACAATCAAACTAAAGGCTAGAGTACTTCTTCTCTCCTCTTCTCTCTACTATTTTTAAATGCAGTACAGCTGAACCTCCGCTTCCCATGACTTCCAACAAAGAGACGCCCACAAACGCTTTCCTAAAGTCGTTCCTCCAAAAAATCTTCCCAAACACTTCCTTACTTACTTAGCACGACATTCCCACCACCCCCTCAACATTAACTCTACACACACAGACACATTTTTAACTACTTAACACACATACCTTTAACTTTGCTTTCTCCAACACTAAACAAGTTATATGTTACTTCGTACCTTTTCATGTTACTTCGTACTTTTTCTTTCGTCCCTCTTCTCTAAAACTGTCTATATCATCTGTGTGTGGTTGTAGTAAATACAATTAACTTTAAATGATGAGATATACATATATGTATATATTACATATATCCATATACATCGTAAATTTAGTAGTGTATAGCAGTGGTGGCTGGTTCTTCTCCTCATTTCATCCTCTGACTAAACTCTAAATAATTTAGTTGCATTATACTTTTCACTATTACCTTTACATGATACTCGTCGTCATCATCATCATCAGTAGTATTTAATCAGACTTGCTGACTTTGAAGGAAACCAAAATAGTCCTCAATAAATTATATAATTAGTAAGTATTTTCATTATTAGTTTTTAAAGCCCTTTCTCTTAGGACACTTTTGTGAATAAAGACAGTGTGTGTACTACACATAATTTAATATGTATATATGTAATAGCAGTTAGTAGTGTAGAAGTGTGTGTAATAGCAGTTTTTTCCTAGCACCTTTCACGTTCCTCCGATAGCATTTTTTTAATTTCTCCCTCAAAAGAAATCAAATGAGAGGTGGATATTATATAATTCAGTATATAATTTTTACAACATGTTGTGTGTGTATGTCATAATTAATTAATCCTTCTTAATAAACGCCAGCGCTTTTCCAGCCAAGCTTTCTCTACTTTTTTCCGAACAAATCTCTCCTCGCCATTATAACTTCATTCCTACGATTACGATCATTCACTTTCATTCCCAATCAAGAATTCGAATACACACACACACACACATTTGACATATACACGCAATTATTCCTCGCGATTCTCGTACACAGTCGAATAGAACAGAAAAAAGTAAAACTGACAGTTTAGACCATAGTGTAAGTATAATATATAGTACAGAGTATAGAGTAGTATAGTTTACAGTAGTCTTATATAGTCTTAACATCAATATTGAATCACATTTATAATATGTTCTCATATTCTAAACATTCTTGCGCATATTTTAATTACTCCATACTCGTTTTAATTAACATCTTTTTTAAATGAACTGTAACAATCTGGCTGCTTCCTTAATAACACACACACACTCTCGAAGAATTCCTTTGCATCTTCTGGGCTGCGTTCTTCTGTCCCTCTCTCCACTCTACATATACAAACTTTTACCGGTTTTAAACGCTCTCGTCGATTTACACTTCAAGGTATTATATAGTGTGTATTGTAAATATATACATATGCATGCATGTATTCTTCAAAGACTATGTGGATGTGTTTGTGTGTAACTCGAAGGTGAGCCTCATGAATCGCTTTTCCTCTTCGTGTAATTTATTCTTCGTCAATCTTATTACACAGTGGCCACTATACACACTTAATCTTGATCTCCTTTTGATTCCTCATCATCTCAAACACACACCCCGAACTTAACACACACACCACCACCAACAGCAGCAGACCTCTTTTCTTCTTTTTCTCCGTCTTCTTCTTCAATTAGTTCTGAGAGAAGGTGTGCTTAATTCAATTAAGTGTTTTTGCTACTCGTTTAAAAATTAAGAACAATTACTCCGTTCCTGTTTTGCGAAGAGAACAACGGGATATTAAAACACACCCTGGACAGAGAGTCGATGATATTAACCTGTGACACAGGACGTATATGCGTGTGTGTGTGTGTGGTGACAATAATAATATTATGATCGTAAAGATGAGTGTGTGTAATATAGTAACAGTGTGTGTTGTTTTAGTTTAGTACGAAGCTTTCATTACCTTAAGATGTACATTCCTAGAAACTAAATTAAGAATAATATGGTATGATGTTGAATAGAACTAAACAATTTTCTTGTAGTTTAGTAGTAATAATATAGATACGATGATGTAAATATAACATTACAGTATAGTAGTAGTACAGTAATAGTAGTAGTAGTAGTAATCCCTGACAAAAATGTTCAGGTGATTTCAGACGACGAACCGACGCGAAGTAATGAATATTTGATTGAATGAAAAAATGGCTAGATTTGGTCTCTACCCGAGTTCATTTTATATAGACGCTAATTATTTGGGCGGGTGGTCACGTTCTGACGTTGTGGCAGTGCTGGATACAGGAGGAATATCTGAGGACGTAGTGGCACTCGAAGGCCCCCCTCTACCTTCTTCCTTTATCTTATCTACGTAGTCTCCAAAGATGTCCCGGAACCGAGACCACGACTTCTCAGGAATGGTTATGGCATTCCGGAAGTTCGTCTTGACCTAACAAACACACAACCAGTTACAACAAATTCATCATACACAAACACAACAACATTCCTTTTCCCCTAAAGGAATAGTTACTGAATGTTTCGAATGCGAAAAGAGATCAGAAACGAATCGATGAAGACTCAGTCAGGTATCATAGGACTCATAGGAAAAGTATGTAGGGTTGTGTGTCTCAGCGAGCGAGAATCTCACTCCTGAGGAATAAATTATGCAAATTTCCCTTTCATTTAAATGTCGGATGAGAAGATGTGAGAAAAAAGAAGGAATGTACAAACATACGAAAAAACCAGAAGGCATTTAAAATTATGGTCGGTGAGAAAGATGACTGACTGGTCTTCAGCACAGCAGCAGCAGCAGCAGCCTAAACCCTACCAACTACCACCGTCACCTTCAAGTTCAACAGGTACTTTTCCTCGTCTTTCTACCCTTTGCTTTGCAAAGCTATTTGCTGTTGCTGCTGCTGCTCCCACCCAAATACTTCATTCCCGGAGGAATTCCTCTCGAGTGACAAATAAGTTTCGATCACACTTACTTCGGATATTCTCATGAAGACGCCTCGGTTATTTTGCCCGATGTCGAAATAGAAAATCTTGTTATCAACGCGGATGTGTCGTCCTTCTGGAAGTTCCCCACGGAAGCCGCCGTCCTCCGTGCCAAACTCCTCCAGGAGGTCTGTAAGGGCGTCTCGGAATTCAATCATCCCTTGAGCCGGAATCGCGATTTGCGATCTCGGCCCTCCACGTGAGATGGTCTGAGACACTCGCAGAAACCGTCCTCGAGTATTCTCCTACACACACATGGTCATCATCATTATGTATATAGTTCACATTGCCCCAGAAATCCACACAGACATTAATTTTAATAGGTAATCAGTAGTTAGTTGGTTTACCTTGAGGTCGAGGTAGTACCTCCTGTTGGCCTTGACCATCACCTCGGACTTGAGTTTCCCATCCTCCGGGACATTTTCAGGGTTGGGTGGGCCGAGTGAAGCGTAGAAATCACTGAAAGAGGAGAGGTGGTCGCGGAACTCTGCAGCGGTCGAGAGGGCGAGGTAAATCTGACTCCGTCTCCCATCCGCACCGATCTCTGCCACCTTAATGAACCTCCCCCGGGGATTCTCCTTCACGTCCAGGTAGAATCGCTTCGACTGGATCTGGAGCATCTTGGAGGCCAGCTCCTGCTCCTCCCCTTGACCTAATCCCCACAACCAAGCGTGCTCATCAGACTCAACCGACTCCATTGGATGAGGATGACCTCCTCCTCCGTACATTTCTCTCAACACTAAAGTATCTCTTTCTTCCTTCGTCACTTATCCACTCACTCACACTCAACAACACTAATTATTAAATACTTATCACCCCATTAACTCCCCTCCCCACTCATCCCCAAGGTGCTACTGCCCCCTCTCCTCTCCCTCCCCGCAAGTCCTTCCAGCATCTCCAGCAAAACTGTCTCAACCTGCCTCATGTCACCATACACGTCACACCCT
>JAQGAD010001606.1:0-18186 GCA_034696625.1 Isotomurus palustris | reverse complement strand
TTTCATACCTGGAGCAAATGAAGAAAGCACATACACCCACACACACACAAATCTAGCATTCATCAACTTTTGTGCCTTAAACCACAAGACGGCTGATAAAGTATACACGCAGAAAACGGAATATGTAAAAACAACACAGGCTGTTCTGGAGCCGAGACTCAAGACTCCATAAAATAATATCAAAAATGACCCGAGGAGATAAAGATGAATTACCTCATCTCCCACCCTTCTCGTTGTTTTTTCTCTCAACAAAACATCTTTTATATACTTAACCATCATCATCATCGTAAGATCCATCTCCCTTATGTTGTGATGATGGAAGAAGATAACAGTAAAGGAAAGCCGGGAGATAAAGAAAACTGTAGAATGATTTCTCATATTATTCGCATATCTGCAGAGCGCAGAAATGTAAGAACTCACACACACGCACTCACACAGCCCAGAAGAACACTTCCTTGCCTCTGACATAGTGAAAGGATTCTTCCCCAAAGTTATGCAATAAAGCCAATAAGTTATGATGAAATATAGGTAGCGTACGTGATCTCACCAAAGTGAAAGCCCTTAGTTTGTAATGCACACTACACGTTCAGCATCTCAGCATCTGAGCATCTCACGTCCAATCGAAAGATCGTTCGAACTGCGAACTCTGCTGAAGAATGAGCTCCGAACTTTTATCTAGAATTCAGTCTTGGTATGATTGGATCTTATATCCTTTCACATTGTTGACTGATGATCTCGTTAGAAAAATATTGTTGTGAATATTTTTTCAATTTTTTTACTGAGCTCTCCTTGTACCCTTGTGCTTTGTAAGGAAAATAGAGAGAGAGAGAGAGTAGAGAGTATGGAAGAAAGAAAGAAGAAACACGAAATCAAGATACCAAGATTGAATTGCCTAAAGGAGAAAGTAGGGAGAAAGCACGTTTACTTTTCCCATATTATTTAAAAGAGGGTAAACTTTCTCGGCATTAGAATTGTGGAAGGATGAAGGAGCTTTGCGCTGCATTGCACACTCACTCAGTCCCTTACTTCTTACGTTCCCTCTACTTTCAACTTTTCAGTTTACATCTATTCATTAAACGTAATGAGGAAAAAAGTCGAGATTTAGATTTTTATCTCAAGTTGTTTAATGGGAAGGTTTGGGAGATTAAATGCAGCTGCGAGAGACTACTCGTCGACAGTCGATACTTCAAGAGTTTCATGCATAATAAAGAGTTCAGGGAAGCCGTCCTTAGCTTAAATGCAGTTTAGGATGCAAACTGTTCTTATCCTGAGTAAGTATCACATTTAACGATCATTCAGTTGGGGCTATAAGAAGAAGGCTGGAAGTGTTTGTGTGTGTGATCCTTGCCGGTCGTGCCTAATTTCATGGCTGAGGAGGTTGATACAGGAATAAGTTATTAGGTCTTGAGAAAGGATTAAATCTGTGAGTGACGCTTTCTCCTCCGTAAGATAGGGGACACATCATTCTCGCACGAGTTGCATTGATATGAAATAAAAGGGGAGGCAGTGTTAAATGAGCTGTTGCAACCCTCGCACTTCCTCTTCCTTTTTAATATCCTGCTGTGCTCGGGAATTCTTGATTAGAGTGATATAATACTGAGGGATCCTTTCACTGATTTTTTATCAACTTCCGGTGATATCAAAAATCAAAATATACTTTTAGATGTACGTCAAATTCATTTTTGAGTTTCACGTATTTGAAAAATAACACTTGTCGAACAGATAATTGGTGGGAATTCTATCTGTAGAAATAAGTGTGATTAGACGCAGTAGTAGAATAGACTAGACAAGAATAAATGGGTTGATTAGCACACACGACTTATTTCAATTTCTGATTAATTATAATCAATTTAGTTGGCTGAGAAGGATTGGCTGTTCTGAGTAAAAAATTCCCTGTTGGGTAATAAGGTAGAAAAGAAAGTGGAAATGGTAAATTGTACGGATGAGTTGATTAGTTTGGGCAGAATGATGCGATGTGAGATGCTCATGACTCATGATGATCGAAAACGATCTGTGTGTGAAATAATAGACAGTCTCTCCTGCGAGAAAAGGGAAGACGTTTCTTTTTTACTATTTCACGTGGAAGTTTTGTGTGTGAAACTTCATCATTTCTTCGTTCTGTCGGTCTACTTACAACTACACGAGGATTTTGAGTGAGTGAGTGAGAGTGTCCATAGTCCATAGTCCATATCGAACTCTGAAGAATGTGAAATAGTTTTCCAAGTTGAAAATACATTTAAAGACACAAAAGAAAGGTGCATTTGAGTTTTTGGCATCATCATACGTAGGAGAAGAGCTGGGAAAGTTGGCTCAGAGTCTTGTCTATAATCCGTGAGTGCCTAATTCCCTGCAGATTATTAGAAAACAGGGAGAACTACTAACAGACTAACAGCAAACAGACTGCGGACTGGAGAAATAGAAAAGGGAAAGTTGTGTGGACGAGCGAAGAGAGTTATTGATTAAGGGGAAATGCACTGCAGCCTCTGATGTAATGTTGTACGAGAGAGAGAGAGAGTATATGAAAAAGCAATAGAGTAATCGACTTTTATTTGGCCTAGGATTATATTTTATTTGTTCCTAGTTGATAGTCGTGTTCTTCTTTGGTAGGAGCACTCTGATGTTGTAAGTTGAATGAAATGGATGGATACTTTTTCTCAGAATCACAGTGCGAAGAGAGAGAGAGAGAGTGGAGGGTGAATAGCCAGCGCCAGCAGGTAGATATAAGAATAAGGAGATATGGTAGAGATAGATGGATAGGTCTGTGGGGAGCAAGTGGTGATGTTGAATTCATACATGCCAGCCTTCCTTCCTTCCTTCGCCCTTCGTACCTCCTTGGGTATTATTTAGTCAATCAGAATGAAGAAAATGCTTTCCAGAGAAAAAAAATTGTCAGAGAAAACACTGATTGAATCACGGGAAGGAAAAATTAAGTTCGGGGTTTTGGGATGAGGGAACGAAAGGGGTTGGCAATAAATTAATGTTGGGTGGAATAACATGGGAGAATATCGTTTCAGTGATATGCAAGGCCAATTTTAATCTCCAGTGTCCTTTTACTTCGTGTGTAACTTTCATAATTTGTGTTTAATTTATATAACTCCTGTTTTATAGAGAGGAAGGTAGATAATTAAATTTGCTAAATTGCACGGAGACATAAGACTGCATTTTACAACCGCTGTAACAGAATGAGGGACTTGCAAAGTACTTGCGACACACACATGGGGATTAGCTTTAATATATTTAGTCACGTAGAATTAAGCCCTGTTTCCCCATCTTTGACTCTTACGTAATGTGCCATGAAATGGCACGGATCACTTTGAAACTCTGTAGAAACATCAGTCTGTTCTTTTTCGACACTTTTATTTGAATTCACGGTAAGGAAATATAACGCTCATCAGCAGATATCATAACATTTTTATTTTGGGCAGACTGTCAGAATGAATGTTTTGGAAGGAATAAGTTGATCTACATTCCAGTTTCCGTTCCAGGCTTCCTTACAAGCAAATGTGACTAACAGATAGGAAAATCCCATTTTGGGTAATCCCATTTTGGATTCACGTGTAATAAATAACAGTGACACTCTCGTTCTCTGTGTTTTCTCGGATTCCGAGTTAATTAATAAATAAGAAGGAAACAATAATTAATTTTTGAAAGCTCATCGATCACGGCTGTCAGTAAAGTGGTGCTTCCCCGAAATGACTCCATTCTAAGAGTGTTGATACTTCCAAGAACGAATCCATTTCATGCTGATCACACACTCGGAGGAAGTATTGAAGTATCTCGGGGTATTTGGCAGTCACTTCACACAACAATATGTTAAGTGTTAGTCGTTGGACATACTCGATTACCATTTCTTTAAGCGTTCGTGTATGCAAAAGAGAAGTGAAGGAGGAAGGAAGAAAGGGAACAGGCAGAGGAGAGAAGAGAGAGAGGACAGGCAAGAAATATTGACACATTCTAAAGAGCAAAAAAGCGAAGAAAGGAATGCAACCACTTCGTCTAAACTCTTCCGTCTTTCCCCTTGTTCTTGTCACATTGTCACTTTCCTAGTGTGTCAAACTGCTTCTTCTTCTTCGTATACTGAATACCACTGCTACTACTGCTGCTGCTACTGCTGCTGCTACGTCCGTGGTGCAAATTTAAAGTCCAACCTCGTCCATTTGTTCTCCAAGATGTTATTATTCCCGTCTCGCCAACTGCTTTCTCCTTTGTCCTTTTTCTTGCGAAATCCTTAGTACAATGAATGTATGTGCAAAAGACTGTGCTTGTGAATTCTCTCTCCATCGACGTTCCTTCTTCTTCTTCCTTTACAAACTATCAAAGCCATGTGCACCACAGTCACAGTCACAGTCACTGTGGAAGAAATTGCGAGACTATCATTGTCACACGATTCACTATACTACAAGCACAAGACCAAGACCAAGACCAAGCACAAGCCCGTCTTCTCTCGTGGATAGGGTCTTATTCATGAGTGATGATATGATCCTCTTACCCAACTCAACGTCAATTCCATCATTCCTGGGATTCAGTCCAGACTCTCCAGACTTCCAGACGTACAGTGTGGAGAATAGAGAATATCCTACCATCATGACCTGGTGCTGGTGGTGAGTTGGGACTAAAGTGAAAGTGGTGAAAGCTCGTGTCTCTACATATTCCTGTAGTTAAATGTGTGATAGCTTGCTCCATTGTGGAAGGCCTGTAAAATGTACTTGTAAAATGTATACCCACCTCCTTTGCATTTCTATTGTAGACTTTATCAAATTATTTTGTGACAATGGAGCTCAATCGGTCTATGATGTTGGTGCTGGTGCGGTGATACCCGTCGTCGTTTTTTTCTCCTATTGCTCTCCTCCCTTTTTTCAAAATGTGTTTTAAAATTGGCAGAAGTGTGTTACTTGCGTCAATAAATTATCTGCTAGCTTTTAAAGAGGTGGACAGCTCAAGTTTACGCGAGACAAGGTTTCAATCGTTACATATATCTGTCTGTTCGTTTATTGAGGGAAATTTACTTAATGAAATATTTAAAAGGAGTTGTGGAGGTTTGCGGAGCGTTTGATAGGTAACTAGTTCTTTCATATTTCATGTATTTAAATCTAAAGTCAGTAATGTTTCATTAGATGAACTGTCAGTGATGAGCATATGTATAGTTCAGGATTAATTCATGTTACTCACTTATTACTTCTTATTGTGTTGGTTATGCCTCGTGCGTAGTGGCGCGTTAAACTGCGATAGGAAAAGTAAAGTGAAATTCACACTGCGTACAAGAATGCATAGTCTGTGTGTGAGTAGAAAGAGTGCCAAATCTTTTATTCAGATAATACAAAGCAATCGGTTGATAAGGATGAAGGGACAAAAGAACGAAGAGAAATTTATCGCATCCCGAAGAGCTGATATGTCTCCTGTTTAAATTTATTTGTGTGCTCAAAATGTTTCGAGAAAAAAGGAGCAAGGCACTCTGAATCTTAAATCTATTGTAAACCTATTTCGTATTCATGCCCTTATTGTATGATAATGGGTTAAAAAGTGAGAGTGTTAAAGAGAAAGGGGGTTGGTTGCAGTGTGTGTGTGTGTCCTTGCGTCAACAATAGGGAATGTCTGTAGTATATTCCAATATGCCTATTCATTTTCAATGAAAATATATTTCGTGTGCTTTCTCTCTGAGATACGTTAGAAGTTTTTTAGAGCACGTTTTATTCATTAGCATCGTAAAATTTGAAAAATTCAGTGTGTAACAAAAGACCTGAACGGGTTATATTTAAAAGGGAAATCGATTTCCACTTATTTCCAACCAATGCCGACGACTTACAAGTCACCAAGACCAACTACCAATGTACCTCAAAGTTGGAACAACTTTTGTAGAACAACTATTGGAAATACTTTAGTTTAGGGCCAAGCGGGCTTACGCTTAGCTAGCTAGCACCAACCAACTGGTAAACGATTTAAAGGGAAAGATTTATAAATCAGAATAAGTCGGAGTGAGGATTTAATAAAATATCAGTGGGAGGGTAAGTGAGCGAGCGATATAAAGAATTGTGTCAAGATAAGGCACACAGCTGAAAGAGAGTGAAAGCTATGAAATTCACAACCTCGTTTCTCTTGATTGATCGGTTTACCTGAGTTGAATTCAAGTTCTTTACTCTTTACACACAAAAAACAACGTACGACGGAGACGAAGGGCACGCGGTAATAATATTATTGCCTGGTTGGGACGATAACGCGAGATATGTAGAGTGTAGTGTGTAGCTTGTTTGTAGCTCTTACAGGAAATATACGAAGACATCATTTTCTTCGAAGAGATTCTTTCTTTCTCTCTATGTATCTTAAACAAAAAGGCATGGATGGAGTTTTGCGATAAAGTGAAAGGGAATCCTTTAGGGAATTTATTATGCCTACCTTTCTCTTTGGTACACGTCGTTCAATGGGGGAAAGTAAAATACTCACGGAATATTTGCATATGACTCAATTTTTCTAGCGAAATTGTGACACACATCATTCTCACATTCTTGTCTCAAGTTGAGTGTACTAGTTTAAATATTAATAAAAGGAGTTGATTAAAGTGTGTTTAGATAAGTAGTACAACTACACGCAGTAGCTCACTCATTCATTTCATTCGCACGCTTTTAATTTACTTGAAAGGGTCATCTCACTTCAAATAATTGTAAGTAGCAGAGATAAATAAATATAGATCATTGATTTTGAAAGGCAAATTCCATTTTACTTTGTGGCTTGGTTGTTCTATCATACATTCCATCAGGAGAGATGAAGGCTGAAGGGTTCGTTCACTTGCATATGATTTTGACAGTCCGACAACACACACGTCCCACACGTCTGTCAAGGTCTTATTCATCATTCATCATCACGTTCATCATCAAACCTTTTTAGTGTATTGCTGTTCTCTTTATTTCAAGAAGCGTATTGTGTAAAGATAAACACAGTTCGATACAAACAACAAATGGATACAGGCAACAGTGTGTGCGTTACAGGAAGTCAATTCTTGCTCGTGGCGAATTGAGAAAACCCGTATTTTATTCACATGACAGAAAGGCCAGGAGAAAACAGTGGAGTTCACTTACACAGCACACAACATATTGAACTGTTGTTTCCCTTCCATTTATTTTTTGTTCCTTGACAATGTAAATTATGATGGCGGAACTGTAATGTTTTGTAATTGAAGTAATTAGCGTTGATAAAACCTTCAGCCCGGTTGCCTTCATCAACGTGAACGAACTGTAGGAACATGATGTATTGTAATGTAAAAATAGGTAATGATTGGGAACTCGGAATAATGTTGTGTGTGTTTGTGTATAGTTTTTATTGTATGGATCGTTCCGTCATACCTACACACAATACAACATAAACATAAGTATAGGGAGCTGTAAACTATCAGTAGTGCTTTCTCCGTTGTCCGTGTCACACACACGAGCCTGATGAGAATTACGGAAGGGAATAATACGTACGCTGGCATGCATGACTTTGAACAATCATTATGTAATGAAAAGCAGGTAGATCCATTCATTCTGTCAAGGGAGGAATATCGAGAAAGAAAGTTTTGTTGTGGGAAATTCATTCGCTCTTACCTGCGAGGCTAATCCTGCTGACCTGTAATTATAACCTTAGTTGAGTAGTTGAGTATGAAGGGAAAGTACGACGAGACATTGCGTGAGTTTCTACGTGACAGTAATGGCTGAAATATGGGATTAATATGTACACCGTTGGGAATGGCAGAGAGAAGTTTGTAGAGATACACAATAGGTTGGACAGTATACATAAATGTATGTACACTCTATGCATTAAGGTTATATACATTCATACACGTATGCATTAAGGCTATAATGTATGAACCATATGGAGAGAGAGAGAGAAAGCATGTTCACTGTTCACATACAACAGTTACATTAAAGCCAGAAGTATTGTTAAAGGTAGAGTACACTGACGGTTGAAGTTGTTAAGTCTAATGGGGAAAGTCACGGTGAAATGGCTGGAGTCTTGCGTATGTCTAATGGAAAAGTGCATAATCAGTTTGTATAAGATTTTTATGGGAGTTTTTATTCCCTGTAGGATTTGAAAAAGGTTGGGTGTGTGTAGTATAGACTATAGAGGTAGTGGGATAGAGAGAGAGAGAGTAGGAGTGAAAGTACTTTGGGTACACAAACTATACGTGAAAGTATGAAAGTATGAACTGCTGATGAATTGAGCAATGAGTGCTTTTCCTCCACCTTCCTTCGAGGAAAAGTCACTATAACGCTGAATTATGAGTTTTCTTATGACCACTGCAGTGAGACATGAATGCATTATGAGCTACGAAATTGTTCGCTCTAAAAACCGTGAACTTTTGCTTTCAATACGACCCTCTATATGCCTACTACCCTTATACAATATATTTATGACTTGGTCTTGGTCTTGGATACACACTTCTTATTCAGAACTATACAGACACACAGGCTCATATATTCCAACTGGCCCTGGGTGTTACTACTTGTTATTAAAACGGGATTAAATTTTATTACTTCTGAGACCTTTAGAAGTGAAAGAGTGAAAGCAATGAAACCGAAAAGAAGAAAAATAGACGGAGTGTAGGTGAGGTCTTTTATTCTACAAGGTGGTCTAGAGTCTAAAATCTAGAGGCTAGAGGGGTGTAACGGCCTACATGTAATAATACTCTGATATTCACACTTTCACACCAAGAAGTTATTATATTACACATGGAGGAAGGCTGAAGGCTGAAGGTAGGTGGGTAGGTGGGTAGTGGGTACTAAAGGAGATTAAGATAACACTAGGAAAACTATTAATAAATATATAAATTAACTTTCCCAACGGACTGAAGAAGTTTTAATCTTTGATGGGAAAAAACAATAGTGAAAGTATATATGAAAGTATAAAACGAGCTGGCTGGCTTGTGGGCTTAGCTGTCATTGTATTCTGTGAAGTGAAGTGAAAGGTTTTTTCCCCGGATGTCCCGGAATTATTAGTTTGAGAAAGGATGAACTTGGATGATTGCTGACTACAGAATAATAATATTAATAATAATGATATTGTAGATATGCAGGTATGATTTTGTAGAGAGAGAGAGAAGTAATAATAATGCTGGTCGTGGTTGTGTGGTTGGGTTAGTACTGTTAGTACTGTTTCCCATAAAATCAGATAGAGTAGATTATTCTAATCTGGAATGAATAGAAATAATAGAATGGGAGACACACATCCGTAGAGCGGAGGTTGAATTCTCTATTATTATTGGGGCTGAGTAGTTTTAGGCAGTTTAACTCCGGAGGGCTGCCTTTCCATTCCCTTCTCACTGAGGTTAAGCTTAGTGAGTTTGAGACAAAAGGATTGTTATTGTTTCATGTTTATTATGGGAATAATTTTCCAATCCCTGTTGCTCGTGCTCGTTGCTCACATCTCTCCATGATTTGGGTTTACATCCTTAGTTGTGGCTTTCTCGGTTTCCCTTTTCGAGAGAGGTGAAGTCCTCATTGTTTTCTTTGACCAGAGATGATTACGTTATCCACTATGATAGGAAAATACAAAGGGATTAAAATGAATGGCATGAAAAGGTAAATCTGGATTAAAATCGGATGTTTATTTTATTCATTTTCGTTAATAACCTTATATAATGCCATAAGGGAAATGTGGGTTTGTATCCTGTATAGTTTATTTCTTGCTGTGAACTGTGAGTAAAGCTGTGAGTATGTAATACAAGAAGGATGGAGGATATTATAGTGCAATTCTTATGGCTGGGATAACCAGGTTGGTAAATGGAAACTACTACGAGAGCCCCTACACTTATTGCGTTTGAGAGTGACAGAAGAGTTTATTACACATAGAAGCTTGAAAGCTTAAGAAAATGAGAATTGCACATTGTAACTTTGTAACATGCGTGTAACTGGCTAACACAGCCGGACACATAATTCTGCGAAATGTGGAAAGTGGAAACAAAATGAAATTCATATTTTGTAGGTTTGTAATTTTGTAGCCCGTATACAATCTTGTGTTCCTTGCGTGAATGGAAACCAATGGGATTTTAATGACTTACTGAGACGAATAATTACTGGCGAATGGTGAAGCTAATTATTGCCTTTATTAACTTCTAATTGCTATTCGGTTTGTTTTGGTGAAAGCCATGTGGGTGTGTGGTAGGTACGAACTCGGGTCTGTGAGGTTAAAGAGGTTTTCTGCAGTGTGCAAAGAAAGTTCTTTGTATTTACGTGTGTACTGCATATTTTAATCAACAGAGCTAATCACTCATTGTCTGTTTAGCTTTAGAGTGAAGGATAGTTAGCGTGAATATTTAAGTGAGTCTACTGTAGGTGCGCTTGAAAACAGTTGGCATTGCTGGTGTACCGTTTAACTGGTTTAACGTGTAAGGTCAGCCAGAGAAAACACCTTATAGGTAATGGAACGAGATTCGGTATGTAAACACTTATCTTGGGTTTAATTCTATTTCTCCTCTTTTATTCTGGTTTACTTGGAGAGTATTTTTATTCCGTGTTGGATAAAAGAAGACCAGAGGAATTGAACAACACACGCGGTTAAATAAACTACCCTCAAATTACAGGAAAGTAGGGCATCCTTTGAGAACCAGAATTCGAGCCACAAAGGTGCAAAAGAGGAATCCACGGTTGTTTTCTTTTCCTCGTTGAATAAACCTCAGACATCCTAAGCTCACTAAACACAACTCGAACGAAAGTCTTAGTGAATGTGCAAAGAGTATGACGCAAGTTTCGCTATTTTCTACTGCTTCACTTTCATTGCAATTCGAACTTTCCGTTTCAATTCTCCGGTGAATTCAGTTTACCATTTCTCTAGTGTAAGTTGTGCAGGACTCGAGACATGGCAGAGCTTGCAAATATTTAAATGTGCTTGAAATAGTAATAGGAATAAAAGGAAGGGATTAAAGGAGTGCATTTCTTTACAAAAGGGAAGCAGGGAATTCCGTTTTTAAGAATTGCTGATGCAGAACTACTACACAAGAGTTTATATTCCCTGTTGCAACACAGAATCAGTGGAATCCATTTCCCTTTAATCTGGATGTTTTCTTTTGAAACTTGTATAAAAACATAGCATAGCACGGATTTAGAAGTTCTCATTTCTGCAATCCAAATGCACAACTCTTTTGGACCAATTGAAACGAAAAATTTTATTCGACCCCATTTAAATGGTTCGCTATTCACCGTACATTAAACTATTAATTCAAAAGCGTCGGTCTCGGGTGTATTGTCCTTTGTTGGGGGGTGAAACGATGAAAGCTTTTTTTATTGTCCTTGTCGATAGAGCCGAGAACACTTTTCCCGTTGAAAGCAAAAAGCTGAAATGCCGGAGTCTCGCGTGGAAGCAGTTTTAGTGTCTTTTATTATAAGTAATGGTTGGTTGTTTGGGTCGTTTGAGGAAAATTGGATTAGGTAAATCTTTGATTTGTCCCTGATACTTTCACCACTACTCTCATCGAACACCAGAATGCAAATGGAGGTTAAGGAAAAGGAATTGTAACTTCACCACGTACCACTACGAATCCATTCACGTCCTGAACTAACCTAGAAAGCGAAGCATGCTAGAAGCAGTTGTTTAAACCATATTTTGTTGTTATTTTGGAAGTTAATATTTCTCACATAAAATCCC
The DNA here is from genome assembly GCA_034696625.1 of Isotomurus palustris. NCBI lineage: Eukaryota > Metazoa > Arthropoda > Collembola > Entomobryomorpha > Isotomidae > Isotomurus > Isotomurus palustris. The sequence goes on along the minus strand of JAQGAD010001606.1, from coordinate 6,576 downwards.
AACCTTTGCATGGTAAGCTAAGATTCAAAAACTAAGAGAACCAATTCCCTCAGTCATATTTTATTCTTGTAAACGATTGTGCACATTAAGTATCTCACAGACTATCTCACAGACTACAATATGCGTGTAGTTGTGATCGATCAATTTCCTGTGTTAGAAGGAAGATTGGAAATGGAGGGATTGCTGTATGTGTATACATATAAGTCGGGTGGAACTGGAAATCCCACTGCAAGCCGGGTAGTAATGGAGTGCGTGACCTGTAAATTATAATTGAGCAGGACCGAGAGAGCGGGTGAACCGAGAGAGCTGAAGAACCCCGTGAGCAAAACATTTACAAAGAACATGTTGTAACAACGTGAACAATGTTACGAAATAAGTTGGCAGTTAGTAGGGCTAAATGATAGAGCAAGAGACGAAGAATCTGATCAAACTTTCCCCATTAGTTTTGTCTGAAGGAACTTTCACGTCTGAAACATGTCGCGATGTGTATTTCTTGGACATGTTCTATTACTCCCGCTACCTTCGCGGTGCTTTTTGTGCTTTCAGCTTCTCTCGTGGAGAATATCGTCTGGTGTTTGGAGTTCGTGGGATCTTCTTCATCAAGTCAAGTTGTTGTAATCGTCCTTCACAGATAAGACTAAGAAAAAGCACATTTGCCCTTTATACATTTGAGTCTTTGAGTGTGTAGCTTGAGGTGGGAATGAATTTGTACGGGTTGTGAAACATCCTCGAAAAGCCAAAAGGTCTTCTCCTCACGAATTGGGAAAGAACTCACGAAACAGCAAGTTCACAGAAAGTACAATGGGAAGAAGGAGTGTCCCCGTCCAGTAACACAATTTACGCTAAAATGGAAAAGTATGTCTTAATGACTTACATTACGCTAGCGTGTCTTCTCGAGCCATGCCCTTTACACAAAATTGGTCCAAGGAATCGTGATAGCCTTCATGACTCGTCTTTTATTTCTTTCTTTCTCTTTTTACATCCTTTTTTGTATTTCCTACACACACACACACACACACACATACACACACACATCTGAATAATCGACTACTTCTCTCCCATAACTTTCACCCAGTGGACTTTCCCTCTAACACACATTCAGCATTATCACATTATGCCCTAATCATGGGAATATTATTTATTCATGCTTTTGAATCTACGCTTTGTTTCTTGTGTCATCCGTGTGTCTACTTGGAATTTTGAATTTGGAACATTAATCTTAGCTCACTTTTAGCTTTTCAAATTCTTCCACCGTGAAGCATTCTACTTGCTTTTAAAGTGTTTTTAAAAGTTATCAAAATATTAGAAGATTTATTACATGTCGTGAACTAGAATAATAATTATCTAATGGAAAAGATATGAATTTACAAGGACACGTATTGTTTGGAAGCTTGGAGATGTAAAGATGCAAATGGGACTACAGTATATAAAGTGTATGTAAAATTTAGAACATTTTCTACTTCCTAGAGAATCTAGAGATTGTGTCTCTGTGTGACTGTGTGTGTATTAGACTCTTGTAGTTATGCTGATGAATCCATTATTTAAGATTAAAGCACAAAGAGAGAGAGAGAGAGAGAGACTGGTGAGAAGTGCGAATTACCATTATGAAGAAGTTTGCAACTAACTATGAAATACACAAGCCATCATCATCATAAGGTGGATAGGCAGACACTGTGTGTATCTATATAAGCCATTAGTGTTTACTCTTGGTCAGTCTGAGTAAGTGACTAACTGCTGTGTAGCTTGTATTTATGGATGAAAAGCGTTCTCAGGCCAAGATAGTGGAGAACTCACATTCATCAATTAATTTTTATGTTGTCTTTCCTCTCTACACTATAAATATGTATATATTTATATTTATAAGCTCTCCTCCTCTTGCCTCTAGTCTCTCTCCACTCTTCTAATGATATTCACGAGTTTATTTGCAATTCTACTCAAGAGAAAGTGAAAGATCCACTCTTCCTAACGATTTCCATTGCTTTCCACTTTCTCCTCGTGTAATATTTATTTCAATATTGAAAGACCTTTTCTCTTTCACACACAGTCCCATCTGTGAAATGAAAGCAAGTGAGAAACTATGAAGAGAGCAATTTAGTTAAAATCTTGTCTATAGTTTAGTCTATATAGTCTATACTTACAAAGAGAGCGGCGGACAGAAACCTTCTGGTTTTCTTCTGGCGTTTTGTGTGCTTTCAAACGTGAGGCAGGAACGCTACGCGTTGCCTTCAGAAGTTCAGAGTCTAACGGGTTTTTTCTATATAAACCGAACACATTATATTTATATTTATATGTGCAGTGTTTTATATTTGTAAAGAGAAGACTAAACTCCAAAATGCTTTGAACTTGAGATGACATGAAAAATTTACACGCTTGACAGCCGGAAAAAAACCGAGTTGGTTTGTTGTGTTTCTTCTCACAGACATGATGAAAAGGCTTGGGGAGAAATTATACCGGAAAGAATAAGTGCAGTAGTTAGTGGGTCTTTGTCTAGAGTCTAGAGTCTGTAGAACTGTAGTAGAAGTCTAGGAGAGGGCTCGTCTATTACTTTCTCCATATGTAAGTAGTTCCAGTTGAATCTCTTTTGAAAAGAAACCTCTTTAACATTACGTATAATATGGGTTGGCTCTGGCTCTGGTAGTTCTTTGGTAGTTGGTAGTAAAGATAAGGTGGTTTTTACGCCAGCTCATGACTGATGTGACTACTTAATGTGTAATGTATCTCTTTTTACACACTGTACTCCGGTAGTAAAGTGCACAGACACACACACACAGAGAGAAAGGAAGTATAAGGAATGGGGGTTGGGACGTCTGGAGAAAGCAATACTAGTCTGAAGGAGAAGGTATAGAATTTATACAGCCCATTTTTACTTCCTTTCTACTTTCATTTGGCGTCTGAAAGCACTCGTGTAACTAGTGTAAGTTACGTTGAGAGAGAAAAATGGGTGTAGATATTTAAAGAGTTGGTTTTGATGGTGGTGGTATACGTGGAGAAATATACAGACACAGTGTGTGTGTGTGTATGCTTTCTCTTGTGTATTGTAACTTTGTGTGTAAGTCAGGAGAGTTCAACATTCATAAAATCTTCCTTTGGTTTCTCTCATTTTGCCTCATTTCATTTCAAGTCAGGTTCCTTTTAGTAATGGTCTTTTACTGTGTGGAGGAGAGTAAGTAGGAAGTAGAAATGTATATTGCAACTTACAACTTGGTGGATGATGGGAGTTTAAGCCACACTGCACTGCAAGTGAGTTCATGGGGAATCGACGTTGTTGAATGCAATGTCGATTGGGTATGGATACTTATGGTGTGCCAGACAGACAGATAGATTTCCGGTGTAGAGTGTAGGGAAGTAGAGTCGATATCAGACGAGGATATTGGCGTACATGTTTAATAGAGTAAAAGTAAAGGGATACTATTACCAATAAACTTATACCCTTTCTACTTTGTGGTACACTTTTAGTATTGCATACAGTTTTGAGAATGTGCAAGAATGAAGAATGAAGGGGGAGTGGTGGTGGTAGCCACAATATTACTAGAATAACTATAAGGCTAAAGGGATACATACATTTAATATATATATCGAATAGACTGTTCGTTTCATAGTTATACACACATGTACAATTCTGCAATGACTTTTATTACATACCTTTGGTGTGTGGACGGACTCTGAGTGGAGCTGGAAATTCGAAGGTTACTTGCACGAGATGGTGATGGGATGGTATTCATTTGATACGTTCTTTGAAGGTAGCTCACTCCGTTCCATTCCACTTAGGCTCTCCTTCCGACTGATTTAGATGGGAAGGTTGGGAAAATGGTTGTGAATGAAGAGTTAGTGGCTGAAGGGACCAGTAAAATATACCGTAAAATAAAGTTTCTCCTGAGTGTAACCTCCGCTTATTAGAGGGTCTTTTAGTTTCAGTGTATACCTGGTGAGAAGTGAGAGCGAGGCTCCTGTGGTGTCTGCTTCCTTCTGCAGTTTCACGTATGAAGAACCACTTTCCCTTCCCAAATGACGGCAGGCATGGGGAATTTAAATGCAATTGGAGATATGTATATAGAATTTCACTTCCTGGTGTGAAACGAAGAAGAATATCATTTGGAGGAGAAGTTAGAAGTGTGCAGTTGGCATTTGGGAGGTATACAGATAGAGTGTGTGTATGTGTGTGTAATATTATCGGAGTTGTATGGAGGAAAGGTGAAAGTAGGTACTTACACGTATTACCAAATGTTGAATGTGGGGAGCCTCTTGTGTCTTTTGGAGTTGTAGATTCTAGACTTGTGTGCGTGTGGTGTAGTTTATTTAATTTGGCGTGGAGTAGAACGACTTTCTCTTTTATATTTATTTAGCCACAAGTGACTTTCACGTAGGGTTGTAGGATTCTAGGCTTTCTAGTTTGTAGGACTCCTCACGCTATTTGAGTGAGGCTGGAAGTACAAAGTAGGATTCTTTCTAAAGGGTAAAGTGTGTGTGTGTAGTGGGTTTAACTTGGTTAGCAATATCTACAGAGCTATCTTTTACCTTTAATAGGGAGTTTGTTGGAGGAGGAGAGGAGAAAGTGTTGGTTGGACGAGCTGATAGTGAGGCTGAGTCTCCATTGTTGCTTCAGTATCATCTGCACTGTGTCATTTATATGAAGAGTCATACTCATACTTTTTACTTGTATGGTAATGGTTATTTGTCTATGTGTGTTCGTATGAACACACACTCCGCTACTTTATGAGACAAGAGATGCTTTCTCCCTAACTCTGAGGGTATTGTGGGGTTGTTTGTTTTTGCATATCACATTACATCATCTCGTTATCTGATCTTGTGGGTCTCCTCTCCTTTGCATACTTTAACTACTTCGCTCAAACTCACCACCACACGACTGACGACAAGTGTACAAAGTTACGTGTGCATGTTGGAAAGCAGATGCAAAAACTCTGCACTCTGTCCTGTGTATAGTTACTATCATTCTGGCTTTGCATGTTATATGTGTATAGGCACATTTTACATTTATGTGTGTGTAGAGGTTTTGTGGATTAAAACCACAATTTCTGGTTATGTAGACTTTTGGTAATTTTGCTGTAGACTATATCTCCACACTAGTGCAGTGTTGTGGTTATTCCTGTGGGTATTGGTATCGCACTTGATATCATAATTTGTTTGGTTTGTGATCAGCCACTTATTTGGTTCGGTTATGATGCTAATCTATACACTTTCACTGGATCTGTTGAGGTTACTTGTGGTGAGGTGACCTGTGCTGTGTGATGTGTGATGTGTGTGGTTCATTTATGTATACAGCAGCAGCAGGATTTTGGTTTTTAGTCAAGGGCTATAAATTTATGGGATTTAATTGTGAATTGAAGTATGGGAAAGCATGTGAAACTTGTGCTCAGTGTGTTTATTCGTGTTTTTGCTCGGTGAAAGCATACAGATTAGGCTTGGAGACTCATTTGTAATCACAGAATCCGGTGTGTAACGGTGAACGAGAAGTTAGGCGATGTGTATGGTTAAATGAACTCTGAGGATATTAGGTGCTTTCCTTGGAGTTTGCAGGAAAAACTGTCGTAGAATAGTAAATTGGAAGAAGGTGGTGGTGGTGTGGTGTACATAACCACAAGAAACTGGTTCATTGAGGATTTGGGGCTCAAAATGCGTGCGGAAGAACGTCTACGTGCTTCACTGTTAATCGAGTAACGAGACAGGAGAGAATACGGGAGATTGTGAAATTGTGAAAGTACACGGGTTTTATTGGACTCAGGTTAGCGGAAATTTATGCACATAGGTTTATGCTGTCACTATAAAATATCGTCAGTCTGGAAAGAAGAGAAAGGGGCAATATAATGTGGCTTCACGTGACAAATTGTTGCAATTATGTAATTGATATGCAATAGCAGGAGCAGTTCTTAGGATTCCATGTATATACGATTTAGTTTATTATTGCGACATACACTTCACAGTTTCATCTACACGAGTCAAATCCCAAGGGAAAATTAATTTTAATGAGTCTAGGAACTCAGAAGCCTCGCAATGTGTGTGGATTAAGTTGGTGCATTTTGCTATAATGCTTTACAGGCTGAGAATAACAGTCTTGAAGACTTATTCGAAAACAAAGGTCAAAAGGTATGCGTGTGAGTAAATTCACATCTCGTATTGAGTGTTGTTGAAAATTCGTTCTTTAAATAGCACAAAATTAGACAGGCAGCCCTCAATGAAATTAATCTCTAGAGTTTTGTGTGAGCTAATTAGAGAAATTTGAACATCTCAGTCGAGAGTATGACGGAATTCTGTCTAATTATAAGTTGCAGGAAAGCTTGCATGCACAAGTCTGAAAGTGAAAGTGGAAGGAGAGCTGTGACATTTCGTATAGGAGGACACAAGGCAAGAGCCTTTCACTAGCGTACAACACGAAAAACAGTTAACTAGTTGACTGTTTGCAATAATGTTTCGCAGAATTTTGTGAGACAACTTGCACTAACTTAAATTCCGAGGAGTACCTACAGGAATTAATTATGAGAGAAAGTGTTACTCATGCTGACTCATGCAAGCCTTACCAAGTTGTGTTCGTCTCCAGAAGAATTTCTCTAGTTCCATTTG
>JAQGAD010001605.1:0-18189 GCA_034696625.1 Isotomurus palustris | reverse complement strand
AGGTGCACAACATATAAAATTTTCAGAAAAATCGCGCGGGGACCCAAAACCCCATAAGGAGTGTGCCATGTCCTTTCGAAAAAAGTGTCATAAAACTATCTTCAATTAAATCTATTCATTTACCAAGCCCTCGTTTGTGTCTAATCTTTTAATTTCCTTCCAATGACACAAGAACTCTTGTTGTCAAACACTTAAAAGTAAGTCAAAAATAGCAAAAACCAACTTATCTCCTGAAGTGTAAAAAATTTTACCCCTTGTACACTATTGCAAAAAATGTGCCAAAAATAAATCGATACACGCATCTATTGAAGACTGACAGGGAACCTTTCACCTTAATAGTAATCGTAATTTACGGAGCAATAAGTTACGACCAAGAATCCACCAGGTTCTTGAATTAATACTTCATGAAGCTTTATATAATTTTATAAGAGGTGAGAAAGTAAATACTAGATTTAATAGCCGAAGGCTGAATACAGCCATTTTTAGCTTTGCACGACGACTAATAGCGAAAAGGGTATGAAGTTGTAGATGTGGTAGGATCAACATATAGTACCATCACCGTTGTTGTTGTATTCACCTGCTGTATAATACCAAATAGGAGTAGAGTTTAACAATCCCCTGAACAATCATCGCACAAGTCTGCTATAAATTGTTCCATGTCTAATAATAAATAAACAAATAAAAGCTAGTGATTTAACGAGACTCTTATTCAAGTTAAACTATGGAGTCGCTTGTTTAACAACGGGTAATTACAGTACGAAAGTCTGAATGTAATCATCGATGATCAATAGATAAGGATTTCCGATCAACAAGTGATTATACTCATCATCTAACATGTTCTTTCTTTTGGATCCCCAGCCAGTTTATCATCTGTGACAAAAAGATTTTAAACGCAGTCGACTAAGTAAAACTAACCTCGAGGTGATTACGAAGCTCATGTTCTAATAAATCTGATCAGTTGCAACATATGTAAACCAAACGTCTTTCCTTGCATAATTGTTGCGTATTTCTATCATGTTGACCAAAATATTTAAACAAATGTTTGATTTATTATTCATCACATCTCCGATTCACGTCTCAATGAGTATACAGACCAGAACGTGCAAGGAGATGGTGATCTCTCCTGCTGCAGATCGAATTCCTGCTGGTACATCCTAATTAAAGGTATGCAATTACAACGATCCCTCTTGGGAAATGCTTTACTCTGTCTATTCACTAACGCAATTAATCATACTGGTCTACATTCTTTCTTAATACGAGATCAGTCTGATTTCACTCCATGTTTTCAAACTGAATATTCTTCAACTTGCTCTCAGTAGTTTGGCCAACCTTTACTTTCTGCATGTAGATGTAGAATAGCAGTGAACTGCTAAGTATTGAGCGTGTCGACAGGTTTGAGTTTCTGCAAATCATGGGCTCACGAATTAAATGGATGTATCCAGCTTCCCTTCTCCTCACAAGCTAAACTTTATTTTACTCCTTGCTGCCCCTGTCTACTGAATATAACTCACTTTTTACCAGAATACATTAACACAATGCTCCTTCACACGAAGTCAACTCATGTAGGGACAAACCCCACAAATCCCACACTTCAAATTCCTGTCATTATTTTTCCGAGAATGACTTTAGATTCATCTTTGATTTACATGGAGTGTAAAGTGTAAGGTTCGAGCAATCAATATAATGATTCCCCTGACATTTCCCCACAACAATGGAGTGAGTTTCTCACCATTCTGCTGCACTCTGATTGTTCATTACTACTTTTGGCATCGATCTATCCAACACTCTTTCACCTATTCTTTATCCTCAAGATTAGACCACTTGACAATGCGTGTCGGCCTGTGTATCTTTTATTATGGGAAGAGAACTATTTGACAATAAAAACTCATGTTTTACTTTTGACTGCAGACAATTTCTGATTTGTCACAATCAAAATCAACATTATCGGCTTATTTCTTCAGTCCCCCAGTAAATCCCTTTAGGCTAGATTACAAGAATTGATTTTTCTTTCCTACACTTCGATTCCACACGGTGCATGATACAAAACCCTTTCTCATACTCTCTCTCTCTCTCGATTCATATAACAGCTCCGTAGTGGTATTAACTTAATCTTCTGCGTGCATTCAAGATGAAGCCTTATGTCTTGTCTCAGTTCCTCCCAGAAGTTAAATGCAACTGAAATTCCACCTACAGCAAAGCTTTCTTTCCAACACATCTGAGTTATGGATGGCCAGAAACAATAATTAGTATAATTAAATCATCATTATTCTGACATTTAAAATATACTGTATTTCTTTTTCATTCAATCATTTTTATTTTGGTATTGCTCGTTCCCATAACAAGTTTTTTGTAATTGATAAAACTGTCAATATTAACTCGTCGATATATTTACCAATAAAACCCTCACCGTATGAAAGTTAACAGATCGCTTCAGAAATTATGTGTTATATACTTAATACTTAAACAGACTGAAAGCCTAAATTACGCTACGTCTAATCCAAATCCAAACCATAAAAACATGACACTATCTACCAAAACTAAACTTAATGTGAACAAAGTATATATGGGGAAAAGTGAGTAAAGAGTGTTTACACAGACTGACTGACTTAAGAAAATGCAAGTTAAGTTAAGCTAGAAGAAACGACGAGGTTGAAGTTGCCCTTTCTTCGTGAGGCGAGTTTTTATCTCCCTCTACATTTTGCAGTTGCTTACACCCTTTCCCATAAGACTTGCTGTGGAGAGTGCGGAGAGGCTTAGGAACACGGTTACTTTCAAACTACAACAAGATTTTCGTTGACCTGACTTGTTCCTCAAAGCTAAATTATCATCTTAGCACATAAATAACATTGTTACCCAGTTACCCTTTACTTCCAAACCTGTAGCACCCTTTTACAACAAAATTTACAATATTGGCTCAAAATAACGAGGATTACTAACTTTCTCACTCATAAAACTAACTGTCATTTGGACATGTGTATCTGTATTGTATAAATTACAATAACTAATCACCACCTTGTACCACGAAGAGAAATGGGAATGAGGATATGTCAAAACTGCTCGTAATGAGAAGGTAAACGAGACTTGTTCTGTTCTGCCCCACAACTTTCTAAAGAAGTTTTTGCACAGAGTTTTCAGCATTGTGGTTGAGGTTGGAGGTGTTTCTGTAGTAATTAGATACAAGGAGCAAATGCAGAAAGTCAGGACTCATGTCATGCAGACTGTGGAGAGACTGTAGACGGAGCGTACAAAAGTCAAAGCGTCACTTGACAAAGAGACGTTGCTTAAACTAAACGGGAGGAAGTAGAGAAGCGTCCTTTGATGATGGACACCGGGTAAAAATGAAAGAGACAAACCACAAAGAATTTAAGAACTAAAAACGAAGCATAATTCGTACACAGTCGTGCATAAGTTTGAAACAAATTACATCCCGACGTAAATTCGTAACAATGAGACTTCCGTCTGCCGTAAATCTTCGAGGGAAAGGCGTCACCAACGAGCAGAGAGAGAAATCTCTCATTGATCTCAAGACAAAAAGTTACATCGATGGAAAAGACCTTTGTTGGAACTCTTTGTAGGAAATCTGACGGGAACAATAACACTACGGAGAATGCTTTCACGTGACTGTTTTACCAAATGATATCAAAAGCTTGAGAGGAAGAGAATAAACTTCAAGAAGGCTACACTGAATCCTGAATCCAAAGCACTGAAATAAAACAAAGCTTATCTACCTACTTTGACCAACTTTGCGGCGACTGAACCTTCTTCTACTTACACCACTTCACTAACTTTTTCTCCTTTGCACGTAAGTTTTGCGTCATTTTCCCGTCTACCAAATCAATACATTAGTAGAAGCTTTCTCCTGCCGAAAACATCAAATATTAATCATAAGTATTATAGATACGTGGGTTTACATAATAACGAGAGTTCCATAAGAGTTAGTTCTCTACTTTGACTTGCACAAAGTTATGTGTCGCTAATAGAAGTATTTTACACGTACCAATGTGAGAAATTTCCATCGATATGTTTTATATATTCTTTGCAAGTAACTTGAAAGTTGCAAGATTTCTGAGTAACGAATTTTTCTACCAACAATCAAACAAAAGTTCTAAATTGCTAGTTCAGAAAAAGTGAAAGTCACATACATAATATATATAATATATAGCTTATTATTACTTTCTGCATCAAACAGCTCTGTTAATTGTCATCATCCATGGAAAAAGATAACATAAGTTGTACAATGAAAGTCTCATATGCGTCATCTCATCCATCATACGCACGTAGACACATGAGTTGCAATCTCGATTTGATATGGAGTACGTATCCGCCTGCAGCAGGAGCCTTTTGTAAAAAGAGAGATGGGATGGGAATAGAAGATGTAAATGAAACTGGACTTCTGGTCCCACAACAACCCGCACTTCTAAAATCACTTCCACCCTCAGAGAGATGTATTTTTATATCTCCACACTGAAAGCTCAGTCGAATCTGCTGATCAGACAAGCCATTTGCATTCGCAGCTTGCCGTACAGTCAAGTGAGTAAATCCTGATTTAATAGTTTGGATATGATTGAGTCAATGAAAAAATTCAGACTGCGTTCCTTATCCTAATCGTAATAAATCCATTAGATGATGAAGCAAATCTATTAAAAAAGGAAAAATCACCTCGTATTTTCATGTGTATTGTTGTTGAGTCATCAATATCGTGTCCATACGTCCCTTCTCAAGTATCAACAGATCTAAGCCACTACGGATTTAGAGGCTTAGCTGAGTGAGTGAGCCAGCAGAAGCAAATATCTCGTCTCGTGTGAGGAAAAGAACATAAAACATAACATATTTGCAAGTTGAACTTGAAGAACTGTGTGGCAATATTGAAGCTTCTAGTACGGCTACATTTCTGCTTTAACTATATGGCAGACAGGGCTACTTTATTATCTACACCTTTTTGGTATTTGGGAACCCACACAAATAGGAAGATCATCAGTCATTTCTTTCTGTCGGTGATGGCAGTAAATAATATTTAAAAAATCCAATCGGATATAGGATAAAAGAATAGATTGATGGAAGTCGGACTTCAATAGGAACCCGATGAAGTGAGGGAGAGAGAGAGGAATTATGAAATAAATAAGAAAAGGAGTATTTAAAAAGATTCTGTTGCATCGTCCATGTGTTGTAGTCAGGATGTAATGGAAACAATAGATTCCATCGATAGTTATGTTGACGATTAGCTCAGCAGGGATCTTTTGTCGGCTTGCTTGGGTTCCTTTGTCCGTACTAGCAATCCTGATACACAACAGTAATTGTTATTGTCAACAACAAAATCACCCTAGTGTGTAATTACTGATTTAGAATCTGATATTGCCTCTCTTCAAACATTTGTTTGCTTTTCCCCCTAGCAATTTATATGTAAGTAAGCAGACTCGTCCCGAATAAACGGAAGTTTTAATTCAAACAAAAATCATTCCTTATTCAAAAATAAACTTGTTATGCACGAATCTCACTTTATCAACCATTCCTTCTTCCATTCTTGTTCGGGACATGCTTTAAATCTAAAGGGTTTTAATTTGTCCTGGCACCTGATGAGTTCTTAAGCCAATTCTAAAACACCTTTAGATTTATTCTCACATCCGTCTGGTTTTTTTACACACTGTGTGTCTGTGTCAACTTTCGGGCTGCTAGGAACAAATTATTCTCACATAATGACGCGCTTAGTTGTTGAAAAAAGGCAATAAAAACTAAAAACTTCTTAACTAACATTCCTGTCTATGAGAAAAATACGAAATGAAGCAGAAGGACTTCGAGAATTGTAAATCATCTATCGTTGAAAGTAAAGTAATACTTTTTTTCCGATTATGTGTGCCCTTCCTTGCTTTGGAGAATTCTGACATGAAAATGGATCAGTAGTTGAAATTTACTAAGTTCCAATTCCAATGGAATAAAAAAAGGAGTTACAGTCTATAGATTACCTTTAAATAGTGCGAGAGATGAACTGAGACTACCTTTTATTGATTTGTTGACGGAAGAAAGCGACAAGTGGGAGAAGGTTATCAGACTATTTATTGGTATTTGGAGAGACATGAGAACAAATCAAAGAAGAGAAACGATTGCTCTTCTCTTGAGATTCATAGTAACTCTCCTCAAATAGAAGTATAGATACAACAAAAGAGTTGGAACAAAAGCTAGCAGAGTAGACCGAAGATGATTTATTCATTAAGGTAGCCTTCTTCGTCAATTTAATTTACCAAGTTCCGATCATCTCAGTCGTTCTATTATCTTTCTTAATACCAAATTTGAATCAATACAACCACAACAACTCATAAAGGAAGAATAAAAGAAGCAAACAATTGAATTCCATCATCACCCATTCTTTATCTCTTTCTCCTGTTTAAATGAAATGCACATCAAAGGGGAATTAAACACTCATTCCGTCAGGACTCCTATCCACACACACAAGCTGGACTTTAAAATATTGTAAGACTACAACACGCCGCTTTATAACATACAAGTCAACGACTAAGAAGTTTAATTTGGTTCAGGAGAAGTCTTTGTGATGAACTAGCCAAATAAATCATTGCCCATGGGCCAATGTTTGTATAACAACTCAAAAAATCATCTGAAAACTTCAATTCACTTCTCTTCGATTTTTATTGTTTCCCCTTTTGTATCCTTCTCATCTTCTTTTGTCTCTTTCTTCATCTCTTAGAAAGAGAGGCTTGATCCTTTTTTAATTCTATATGCTTCATTTCTTTTTTGCGTCTGTTGTCTCTGATTGACTATCAAGTACCTATATGTCTTCCCTTATCACCAGTTGGTTAATGCATCGTGTGAGTTCGTCTATTTTTCCTCCAGCTCAAATGCTAATAAACTGTCCGGATTTTCAAGCTCAATTTAATTTCAAGTCCATGCCGAAATTTTGATTGCTTTAGAGAGGTAGTTGACAGGTGTCTACGTGGATTTTTCACAAAACATACGTCGTTCTTGCCCACTGTGCTTTTTCCTTACACATAAATCCGTCTATATTCCGTGATTGTACAAATAAATAAGTGTTCGCTTGAAAAATAATTAATTTTCTATCCATCAATCTTGCAGTACTCTGAATAACTTGAACACATACAACATCATTGTATCAACTTTGTCACGCCGTTTGGCCGTTTACTCACAAAAACACAAACTCATCACTACGAATCTGCTAATTTTTCATTTGGCTGGGACTGCAAATCAACAATGTTTTCACCTTCAGCTGCTCGTATAAGCATCTGAAAGCCAAACAAAAATGCAGAAATGTAAAGTCATAAAAATTAACTTAGCACTGAACACAGTGACAGATCATTATTGGAAGTCGTAGGCAAACTAAGCGTCAGCAAAAACAATGCACACTACCCTTATATCAGCTGCAGACAATGATACGATGCACTGGGATCGATTGTTTAGCTCACTGCCAACAGGATTTTTCTTTTTCTTGCCACCAGCAGGAGAGACTTTTATGTCCATCAGAGTACCTAAAATTAAAAATTAAAATAGTTTGTTTTCACTTAACCTGGGAATAATTCAAGATGGCTTTCGTACACAACAACTTTTGTTTCGTACGGTCGGTGAATTCGTACCAGAAGTGGAAGTGTCTAAAGCAATGTGGCCATCACGAATGCCAAATGACGTTTCGAACATGTTCTTCGCACTTTGATGGACTGAATTTTTGTTAATACACAAATCCAGAAAACCGACTTCACTCACTCTATTGTCCTTGCAATGCTTTCGAAGAACATTCCGAAAGCTGCTGATTTCTTTTCCTTCTGGAATTTCCCTTTCACATTGACTTGCTTCCAGTTCTTCATGAACAGTTATATTTTTGTCGAAAACCTTTGCTTTAGTCTTCGTCCTACGGGTAGTTTGTTCTTGGTCAGCGTCGACTTTGCGTGCTAGCTCCTTACACTCGCTTAAGTATTCTTTGTGGTTTAGTGCCCCCAAAATACATGGAACACCTGGCATAGTTTGGAATGCGAACGCAGTTTCCTGGCACAAGTTTCGAAACGCTGTGCGTGCTGAGTATCCTCCTATCTCGTTTTCTCCTCCTGAACTCCTCTAATTTAGCAAAAATTGAATCATACAATACATTCTTCCCGCGGTAATACCTACAACATTACAACAGATAGCTGCTTTAAGTTTTATATTTTATTCGTACTAGGGCAGCAAGGTACGATTCCAACGAAAAAATATTTTCTTCTCCCATTCTACCAATTCGTTTTCTTAGAATCGACGTACACAGCTTCAAATGCTTCAATATGATAATCATGTCGCTAGGGTTCGTCGTAACTAATTGTAAGAAGTTGCAGCACCCAAAATTAAGACCATTACAAAGTTATGATATAATCGTTCATTAAATTTTTGTATAATCAGACTTGCCATTTGACATATTATCTTCGTTTCTGTGTGAACATCCCGCCGCATCTTGAGAAGTCGCAGGTGCATCTTCTGCTTCATCGGTGCTTTCACCCTCGTTTCCTATGTTTCCGCAACCGACCGATTGGCTTGCAGTCGGTGTCATGTGATCTTGGCAATGAAACCTCCCTACTATATTATCAAAGATAAGCTGGGCCTTTGCAACTTGGTTATTCAATTCCAGATATTCCTCCTGGCTTATAACGGACTTCTTGTCTAACTCTAAAATTTTAAACCGCAAATATAAATAGTTATCTTTGAATCTAATTTTTTTTTCAAGCAAAGTAAAGGTAAGTAGCAGTAGGAGTGGCCTCACCTTCGCAGACTTCAACCATGTTCGATAACATCGATCGCGTTGGCGTTAAGTCCTCCATGACGTTAAGTTCCTCTGGGGATGGCTGAACGAATCGTAATATGACGCTAGTCTAAGTTAGTGTTGTTGTTCACAACGTGACTCCAATGTCGACACGGAAGATATTGTCGCTTCACAAACCAAACTGCACCAAGAAACTAGAACAATGGAAGACTGGTCGCTCTGCGCGTCGCATTTAAGTAGTCTCACAGACAACTCCATAGGTGGCTTCTCATTCAAGTGTGTACATAGTACCATGCTCCAAATATGTACCAAGCTCAATTAATGCTTTTGCATTTTTGATCTGTGGTATGAATGAAAAAACATGAAAAAACCCACTAGAACACTTGACTTAATAGAAACAGAGACTTAATATGCGTGAATGAGGGCAGCGTGAAAAGAAAAAGAAGGAAGTTTTGTGAGTGTAAAAATCATTGGTAGAAACAAAAGTAAAAGTAAATATGAAAGTGGGTAGGAGAAGGGATTAATTGTTGATGAGATCATAAGAAAGGGTAGAAAGGGAATTGAAGTTGACATGATAAGGCTGAGAAATATGGAATCGTATGGGGCCCAGGTGCTCATGATGATGAGGACGGGTAAGTGAGCTCCAGACCGACTTGTCCGATCTCCTTTGCCGTGGATTCAATTCTCATATATAATTCATCAGTTATAATTTCCATCGTTTATTTTTCCTTCCCCTCATCTTTCATTTTCAGCTAAGAGCATTTTTATACCTTATCTCCCACCGCAGATTGTCAACATACGCTTCGTCAGTCAACTCTGCCTCCCTCTCCTATTATTTCTTCGTCACACACTCCACAATCGCACACTTGTGTAATGCAACGGCAGCAGCCACCAACAAGATCTTTTTTAATCGATGATATATGGAAGTGATCACTGGAGTACATTCCCTCAACAGTTGAACCACACTCCGAGTCGATTAGAGTTATATTCTTTGGATACAACAAGGTGATGATGGTGTGGGTGTGTTGTGGAGAAAGTAGGATACATTATGTATAGGAGATGTTGCAGAGAGGAATGAGTGAAAGCTTAATAAAATAATTGTGAAGTGATGTTAAGAAGAAGAAGAAGAAGAAGAAGAAGAAGACGAAGGTGGTGGTGGTGGGGAGGAGAAAGGAGAGAGAGACGACGAAAATATTAAAATGAGACTTGTTTGCAGTGGAACTCATTCATTCATGAATACAAACAGGACGGATTGAAGTTTCTGTGCGAAGGAAGGAGAGCACTTAGATTCTGCATTTTATGTCCTTTCTCTGTTTTATTCAGTCTCCTGCGGGCGATAAGGCAGTTTGTGTGTTAAGTGAGATGAAGTCGCCAAGTTGTTTGGTGTGTGTGTGTGGTGGTGTACAGTTTGTAAGTAAGTGTACACGTATTTCAGAGCCGTGTTGACAAGGGAATGGAAATGGAAATTAGAAGTCGGCCGTTGAAATAATATATTCATTTCTAGAGAGAGAGGAGAACAAAGTCATTCAATTTTCATAATAAACGACAGGCATAAAATCTCATTAGTGGACAAATTTTTATGACTTAGGAGAAAGGGTATGGATGAGATGGTTTGCATTATTTGAATGGGTTCTTCTTGTGGTTCACAAGGAGTGAACCTGCGACTCAAGTGGCAATTCTCATGCCTAAGAGGAAATTACACACATCATAGGGACATTTTAAGGTTTTCTTTGCCAAGAAGATGTAACTCGGCTTAAATAATGTATCTCTCGTCACTTCCTCACTCTCTTTCTTTCTTTCCCAGCTATTTTGCATTCTATGGACTTTTTCCATTATCAGAGGATTTTTTCGTCTCTCTCTTTCTGTAATATACATGTAGATTTCGGAAGTAATTGAGTCTCAAAAGCAAAATGAATTCGATACTTTGAATGCGCTCCCTTCATCTCACCAACTTTTTTCTGCTTTACTCAAATCTTTTCGCACATCGTTTTCGACGAATTACTCAATATGTCTGTCATGGTATCTTTACGGAGTTTAACTGCATGCACACCAAAAACTTTCATAATGGGATTTCTAATAGCACTGTTGTAAGTAATGATACGGATATCCATCCACGGAAAAGTCTTCTCTTAATACCCTTCCTCCTTTCTGTTCGCCTAATGTCTTGCTGTATATGCTTTTACTTTGTCGTGACAGATTGCTTTTCCAAGCTCACATGATGTTCTCCTTCCTCTCTAAAAAGAAGGCTTATAGAGATCGAACATTTATTTTATCTTTGTACACCGTCTTAAATTCAGTGATGGTTGGAATAGTGATGAGCACTGGGGATCCAAAACGAAAAATGACTGCAATTTTAAATTTGTTAAAAGTTTTGTATGCAGATTCAAGGCACATTATGATTTAGTGTGAAATCCTCAGGATGAAATGAGATTTCCGGAGAGAGAATTTTGATGGGGTTATTTTGAATAGCATCCTTTTGGGGTTCGGGCTTTATTTCGATTCACATCCTCAGCAATCTCACATTGATGATCTGATGAGCACCATGACATGTCAATATTACTCCATGACGCAGCATTTCAAAACTTCAATTTACGTGTGCCGTCTTTCATTCAATCCGAATTCACCGAATATTACCAGCATAGCAGAATCATCAACTTGCAAACGCATCTAGCCCGATAACCTTAGGTAGCAAACACACTTCGTCTCCTTGTCATCATCATCATAAATAAGGACACAACAATTGAGGCAACTTTAATTCATCTACATGAGTATTTCCGTGGTCCAATGCTAAATTCCCAACCAGACGGGAGGGACTACTTAATTACAATTAGTTTTCAGCTTCCCATAGAACGCATTCATTTTTAGAGAAGTCCTCGTGTGCTCTGATAATTAAGTAAGTGTACAGTAATTGCGTTTCGCACAGAAGAAAGTGATACTGTCATCGTGGTAGTTAAATATTTGATTCCCCTGCAGACCAAACAACTTAAGCAGTTCAAAAGACATAAACTGGAGAAACTCTGCGGGATGATTAGATGCTTAATGTAGTTAAAAGAGAGGAAGACTTGGGTAGCTCCTTGGAGTATAAAGTAAGCACAGGAGCGGGGGAAGAGTAATTTCTGTGAATTGGGTGTAAGTGGAGATAGAGAGTAAAAGTGAATTTCCTGTCTGGTGAATGAATGAGTGACTCGCGGAGAGGGTTTACAAATGCAGTACAACGCTTCGAAGCCGTCTTGTTTGAAATCGCATATTAATCAAATAGAATTTGGCATGTGCAATATCGGTCTACATACAAATATGCTGTCACTACCCCAAATGATTAATGACAGAAGAATATGATTTTATAGAAATTCTCTCTTTTTACCCTCAGACTTTCTATTGAATCATTGTCGTTTGTGGGACATAAATTAAAATTTGCTTTGTGCTCTGCCTATTCGTGATAAACCACCAATATTAGGGAATCGAAAGGGAAGACGAGAAAGAGAAAAAACTTTATACAAAGATTGTCATACTACTGAACTGACTACTTAGTGTTTGTCTACACTTGATGATAGTCTACTTCTATAGCCTAGCTTCACTCTAAGAATGACATAAACTTTTCTATAGAAGATTGATGTGCAGCATATGGCATGAGTAAAAAGAAAATCCTGAAATTCGAATCCTTATTGTATTCCATCTTATGCCATCATCACTGACGATAGAATGCGTCGTTAGACACACACCCTCACAGAAGTGTTTGGACTCCAATTTACTAAATTCGTTTTAAGCATTCATTGCATACGCGCTGCGAAAGATGAAAGTTAGTTTCAACTTACTTTCAAGCACAACCTGCGTCTATTCATTCACCTTTCTCGTGTTTTCAGCTCTTATCTGTGTTCGTCCAAATACCAACTTATTACTCCTACTGATACCTGGTAATTCAAAACTTTTCGATTTATTTTTTTATAAATCTGTATTTCGTTTATTGCCAAGTGAGTTTAAGTTAACAGTTTGCATGTAATGCACTTTAACAAAAGAATCAGTTATTTGTGGTCTTAAAGTTGAACTGGAATTTACGCCAGGATTTCATCTTGTAGAAACGTAGAAAAGTAGAATATGAAAAAACAGGATGTGTTCAAAGAGAGAGAGAGAGAGAAAGAGCGCAAATGAGTTTGATTTTATGCTAGACGACTTTCTAGGATCCATGCAGTGTATGTAAGCTGAGGAAGAAGTCGCTAAGACGGATCCATCTAAAACTTTCTACATTTATTATTTTGCGGATTTGGCTGTTTTAAAAGGCTTGCCAACTAAATGCGCCTGAATGAGAAAGAGAGAGAGAGCGAGAGGTATAGAAAGCAGTGAGCAGCAGTGGAGGCAGCAAGAACAACTAGAATAGAGAATGTCCTATTCGTAACATTAATCATTCTTTGACAGGGAGTCTTTCGGAATCACATCCATCAACCGTGCTGCTGCTTCCCTTGCTACCTCTTTTTGATATGAAACTTATCCAGAGCTCCAGATTGCCAAACGCTGGTGTAGTTGTGTGTGTCTCGGAACGACCACTTTTTAAAAATCCACCACCATTCAGTCTTTTTAGCTCATCTTGAGTTGACTCGATCTCAATTTTGCCTAATTCCATCCCTCTACAAATCGACTGAACAATGATATGACGCATCAACCTAGAGTGATATCATTATTCACATAAACTTCATTCACTCGATATCTCTCTATTTCAATTTATCATACGATAGGTTATTCTGTCATTGACTGCCTCTGTGTCCTGACTCAACTGTCTCTCTCCTTTCCTCTTTTATGCTCCAATCTCACAATAGATTTTACAATAACTTATCCATCCTCTCCTATTCACACTACAAATGTCACTGCTCTTTCCTTTAAATTAGCCCTTGCCAACCGGATCTCAACTTTCTCAACCGTCCCATCACCGTCCCAGCTCATCTTAACGACAATCCCTCTCTTTCACTCGTCCTATTATCCTTCGCCTGTCTCTCTGTGGTTTCCTCAAGTCTATCCGCGTCCCTTCACTCCATTTTCACCAAACCCTTTAAACACATTCTCCTTTTATTCAATCTTCTTGTCATCATTCAAATAAGCAATCGATATCAACTTAAACTATCTGTTTGCCTTTTCGATGGTCATAAAATACCATCCATTCTCAACGTACCACCACCGCCACCACTAAGCTCAGCCACCCATCTATCATTGATTTATCCTAATCAAACCCACATCTTCTCTCAAAGTCATAAACTGTCATTCTTCTCCTATTTTCAAAATTGAAAAATATTAAATTGCAACACACTAAATGACATTCAAATCCAAGTTATTCCAAACTGCATTCACTACACAAAAGAAATAGGCACACGTAAGAAGTACCCTGGAGATATATTTATCCCATTTTCCCTCAAACATTTAAACTGCAAGCAAATGGTTTGGAAGAAGAATATAACGACATGTGATATACTTATTAAATATTCTACATCTATTTCACCCAATCCGACTTGAGAAAAGCCAAAAGTTATTTATTGTTCTTTGCACTACACACGCAATCTCCAAGTAGTAGTCTTCGGGTAAGCCAGAGTTTACACAAATAGCTACAAGGTAACCTAAGAATACCTTAAATTCTGCATAACTAGAGCCACAATTATTCAACCACAAATTCCATCCAGTATGCTAAACTCTAAAAGGGAAAGACGCAGTGTGTGGAGGGGAGGAAATTGGAGGATGTAGTCGGGACAGGAGAGCTGTATTTGTAGTGAAATAAGAGAGTAATAATTTATGTAGGTGGATTCATACGGGTAGTAATTAATAGAACTGATTAAAGAAGGAGGAGGAATGCATACAATATTATATTGCATGCATGATCCAGTTAGTTGTGCATAACAAAGTCTGAATTGAATGGAGGGAGAAAGTGTAGAAAGTGTTGGAAGGCGAGAGAGAGAGAGGTAAGTTTTGTAGGCGAGAGAAAGCGAGTAAATCTTGAGGAGGATGAGGAGATTTCTATTTTTCGCGAGGCTTTTTGGGTGGCGTGAACAAAGAAATAAGACTTTCCACCATCAATATCTCTTTCCTGAGGCATAAATAAAGCTGAGTATTCAGAGTAAATCTTATATTGGTTTTCATTTTCGGTGGAGTATTTTGATATGATAAAGAGACTTTGGGGGAATCCGGGTATTCTTGTTGGTGGTGGTAATCTTGGTGGAGAAGTGACTTCTCACACAGTCCTTAAGAAGAAAGGATGATAGTAAGAGAGAGAGAGAGAGAGCATTAGCGCAGAGTGGATGAAGTAGTGTATGTAAGTATATAAGAAGGAGTGTGTATATAGTGCGGAAATGACGTGAGGAAGAAGACCTCAGATTCATCCATCTGGTGTATTCCATCGAGCAGGAGCAATACTTGACATTAATGCATATGACATATGGAATTACCTCTTTTCCATTCTGGTCTCTTATCAAGAAGAAAGGTTTTGGTCTCCGTTAAAAACGTCTAACTTGATAGCCCCATAAAAACTATCTCCTCGGAGTCAGAATCCATCTGTGGTATATTGATAAAATTTGAAAAATGGTTATTTACACTAGAGCTACTGCGTCAATGGCACTCGGAGAAAATCATAATTTCCATTTCCTGTGTAAATATGCACGAGCCCTTTCTCAAATAGGGCTGCATGCATCATTATTTATCGCGTAAATTGGAACTGGCTTCACCATCGCGTCAAAGGGCTTTCAACCACGAAACTACTTTTTATCCAATGCTCCTTCCACCCTCACTCGTATTATTATTATGTTCGCTTTCCATTTGAACTCCAACCACTACCACATGTATCACATATCCACTTTCGTAGCCGGATAATCGACCACCCTCTTAAGTCTCTCTATCTCTCTCCAGGGTATGACTTCTTACACTCATCCACTCACAATCTTCTTATCTCGGATTTATGAGACGACAACTCACCGTCATCAGCCAACCTGAACACTAGTGAACACCAATCGTAAAATGAGACACATTCTTCATTTGCCTCACTTCCGGAACATCACACATCTGTGAGTTAGATAAAGTCTCATTTGTCAGGCACGCATAATGCTTTCACCATTCATCCACGGAGAGGTTAAGCAGATAGAATTTTTTCTCCCTGGTCACGTTATAAATATGCTCTCCCTCCACTTTGGCACCTCCTCTTCATCCAGCTTATTACATCTGTCAGTAGTAAATACCTTACAAATTTCATGCATAAATTATGCTACTCCTCAGACCCTCACACTATCTCCACCACTCATTTTTGCGAGCCCGAGAACAGGATACCCTTGGGATTAGCTTGATACATCAAGAGTTGCCTTAAAAGATGTTCTTATTTGTACCCCTCTCTGATTACTGATCCATTCCACTCTTTCCTACCCTTCTTCCTCCTCAAATTGTTGCGTCAAACTACTCCACATTACTCCCAAATAACCGAAACTCTCCGCGCACTCCTACATTAATCCAATCATCATTTCATCTTTCTTTATTCACACAACTTATTTTTAAATTTACATACCAAATCATATGTACTTTTTTATGACTTTTGTTAACACCATAACACTCATTTCTGCATTATTCCCAACCACTCTCCTTCCAACTTATGAACTCCCTTTTTCTCTCTCTCTCTCCCACAACGATTCACACACCAATAATTTAGTAGCAGCACATACGAACAACTTCTCCATGCATAGGCATAATTATCCAGCTGAGCATCTACTCGCGTTTTAACTTCCTGCTGCACTTCCTAACCAAGACTTCTGATGAACTAACTATTGATGCTGTGAACAGTAGGTTGATTGAACAGTAGGAGACTGCACTAACTCTGAAGCGCAGTATTACATTATTGCCTCCTCATCGGCAAATAACTCGGTAGCTTACCGAAAACCAGTATCAGGTGAAAATGAAACAGGAAGTTTGAAGTATGAAAGCTACGAAGTTGTCAAGAGGAGAAAAACTTTCACTCGTAGCGAACTTGGCAAACCGATTTACTTCTGTAAGCCATGAGACGACATCTACGAGGCATCATTCCACATTTCCCCGTTGTATTATTTTCAGCTTCTCAGCTCTGCACACAGTCGCTGCTGCTCTCCTCTTGAATCTCATATTGATTTTGCTTTGTGCTAGCTGTATACTTTACAGCTTTTGTACTGGAAGTCTCAGAAATGAAAATGACCAAGTTACAAGATTCATGAAACTCGATAGTCTAATTAGACAAATGATAAAATTTGTGTTTTTGCCTGCAATTTCGAGAGGTTAACGAAAGAAAGAGATACTTGAGGTTTGTCGTTAAATGAGGCCTGTAGCAAATACAAACTGATAGTAAGCCGCAATGGCCATTTGCCCAAGACTTAAGCTGGGTTATTTGTATTGGGTCCTGTGTCCTGTGCAGACTTAATGATGCGGACAAAAGTAAAGCTAAAGAGACTGTAGGGATGTCGAATGTCAGAGAAGAAAGCGACGACTTTTAATGTGAAACAAGTCAGACTCTGCCCAGAGCATCTTTCACGCTGCCTGGTGCATAACGCAAGATATCTTTCGAGTTGCAGTAGAGAAATACCATCGCCTGTTCGGATCCCCGTGGGGTGGCAGAAAAAGCACCTGAGAATCACCAACACCTCTCCGCAAGAATGTCTTCATGACAAGCGTCAAACTATCCGAAGCTTGATCGATGTACTCCTCTCATGCAAACACACACTCAGTACTCAGTGTTTCAATTTCACTTATTCTCGGATACCTTCAACTCTTTATTAGGTTAAAACAAAGCAACCCAACTTCATGCGAGTTGCGAGAAAACTACGAATTTTTGAAGTATTAATTCTAAGCACACAATCCATGTTATTCTGGTCTTCGGTGGTGTCACTCACATCTCATGAATTCTTCCGAAGCGTTAGGGAAAGAAGTTGATCACGTTATCTTTGGTTTTTACGAGAGAATCTGAAAAATTTGTAATGTACCCAGCAAAAACCAGAATATTCGGTGACTTTCAACGCGACTGGCAAGTGTGCATTATTTTTATAGCTGTTGATTATCCCCCATCAATCATGCAGAAAATCATGGATGTTGGTATTGAATGCTCGGATATTATTGGATGAGATGGTGTGTGTAGTATTATTACTGTGAATGAGGAAAGACTCATCAATACCTCTCGAAGAAGCCCCTTCCATCCAACCATCTTAGTGAAATGTTGACTGTGCACTCAAAATCCAACTTATGTTACCAATCCACCTTCCTTATACAGCCGTAAATCTTGATATGCAAATACCATGCATCAACTTGCCATAATATCTGTCCTTAGTGATGGACCATATAACAAATCAGCTACGTTCAACCAACACTTTTTTATAAGTTCGACACAACATTTTGTAACGTCCTGGTAAGTTTGACCTACGACTCCAGCGACGTTGGAAAGTCGGATGGAATCTACGGTGGAGGAATAA